>JAQGAO010005332.1:0-13744 GCA_034697705.1 Ommatoiulus sabulosus
GATCGCCATGACTGCGTTGAATTTCCCTGACTTTTTCAAACTAAACCATTCTTCCCTGACTTTTCCAGGTCTGGGGGCGAACCTTGTTATATTATTATTTTTAACGTTTTCGTGGACCCCCAGTACCTAATCCATGGACCCCTAAGGGGTCCATGGACCCCAGGTTAAGAAACCCTGCTTTAGAACTATGGAACTTTCCTTGACGGTCAGTAATGGTGATGCAGGTCGCAATTTTTACAGGTAGTTGAGGTGCTTCGAAGCATCTTCATGGAAATAAAGGGCGGAGTTTTTCCGAAGAACCCTGAATGAACCTCAAATTTCTTAGAGTGTACTTATCAAAGAATTGAATGAAAAGCTGAAAAGGAATTTAGTTAAGCCTTGGTTGGCCCATATATGTTTTACCCCGACATCTCTTTAATTGCACCATACATGTATAGTTCGTTAACGGATTGCGCACAGATCAGAGGTCAATTTCTACACGCAAACACGTGACCTTATGTGAATTTCAACTTCCAAGGTTCCCATGCGGTCGTTTTAGTTATTGATAGCGTATCCGTCAATAATTTTATGGCCGCAAATGCATTGTAGGGACCATGCATGAATCTCATAAATGGACCCAGGCTCTTAAACATCCTTACTAAAGAGGAAAACGAACCTAATTCGCCATGAATTTCAATTTCAGAAACCAACATTGGTTAATTCATTGGACTCGTGCAATGCATGCATGGATTGGGGCCTAACCCCGATACCACAGCGCTAATTAATTAGGCATGAAATTCGTTGGAAAACTGCCTTGGATGTGGTCATTAATCATCTTAGAAACAGTGGTCAACGGCACGGCTACCAAAAGCGTAGGTATTTGTCACGCTCCGAAAGGTTTACGCAAGCCGTACCCTACATGCATGCACGCTCGTCCCTATAGGAAACGCCACGTGACCTTATTAGGCGAGTCAATGGGCTATGTAAACGGCTGCGTTTTATTATGGACCGCGTACGCTTTTACTCTCCGTAAATTTCAAGCATGAATAGACGGACTGGGATGCTAAACATAATTGCACAACTTTATGGCGTGTGTTTGGCATTAAGGTCTTAAGCTCCCATTTAAACTTTTTCATCATTGAAAAAAAAAAGGTTTGTTGATGTACATGTATATTAACGAGTAAAAAGTCTCTTTCCATCCCCCATCTCCCCATATACAGTAAAACCTGTTAAAAGTGACCACCAAAAAAAATGCTATGTTGGTCAGTGTACACAGGTGGTCACTATACAAAGAATGCGTGAATTACATTAAAATAAAGAAAATATACACTGTACTTTTACACGTAGACTGTAATAAATGTAGTAAAAAACCACAAAACCACAAAAGTACAGAGTCATCATGTCCATGGGTTAAAGAAAGATGTCATGTGACTCATCTGTTATCTGGTCACTTTACAAGGTACATCGACAATGTAAAAATTGCAAAAAAAGCTAACAGACACTGGTCACTGTACACAATAGACAGGTGGTCACGGGTCACTATACAGAGAATTTTTATGCAGGAAATGTACACTGGAAAAAACAATACACTAAAAAGTGGTCAACATAAACAGGTGGTCACTTTCCAGGTTTTACTGTACTTAAAATAGCAGGTCATTTCCCCGTTTCTCGGCGCTCAGGCAAGGCACTTGCATGTACAGTATAAGGGAACGTTCACGTTTAAACGTTTTCCAGGCGCTTGCCAATAAGTGTCGCTTAGTGGTATTGCAGATGCTTACCACTAAGCGACACTTGTTATCAAGCGACTGGAAAACGCTTCAACGTGAACGTACCCTAAGCCTCGTTGAGAACTTCTATACGAGGCAACTTCGTTCTAAATTTCCTCTTTTCTGAAAGTTCCATTTAACATGCATCATCTCGGTTATCTCCAAAAGTTCTCGCTTCTTATTTTTTTTTCGTTGCCTTTGAAAGTTGATAGGCTGCGCGCATGATTTGCTTTAACTTATGCATTTCAGTCATCTGAAAAGCTAACTCAATATGTGATGAAATTAAATTTTCCTAAAACGTCGGTGCGGGTAGGCTACCTCTAAATGGAAAAGGTTGCACGTAGATAGGCACACTAATGGGATTCAATGCACTCTTTCCCAAACCAAATCTTGCAGAAGCTGAGCAGTTGTGCATTAAATATGAAACCGCTGAATGGTTTCACTCGTGTGCGTTTTCAATTTTAATTTTGCATGCATGGAAAAAAACACATGCACAATGGCGAATTTAAATATTTATTAACCTTTCGAAGCAAACCGAACGAAAGCAAATTTTAATCAAACGGAGAGTGTTTTTTACGTATCCACTCTACTATTAACGCAATCATTTAATGAGAATGTCATTTATTTGCATATTGGAAATGAGAAAGTTGGTCTCATATGCATTTGAATTAATATCTTCATCACGTTTGAATTAACAATACCAAGCTTGAATAAGTTATGCGCATTATGATAGTTTCATTTGAACGTGGTCAGATTAATCAATCCTGAATTTTTGTGCTTTATCCGTTATGTGTTTTTTTTCTCCTAAAAGCAGAAAAGTTTTCGCAATATTACACATGTATACAAAATATTGTCAAAAATTAGAACTTAATGTCGTAGAACATATCTACAATTGTACGTGCAATTTTTAACATAACAGCCGTACTCAGGAAATGCCATAACTTGACGTAGATGGAAAACGTAAATGTAGATAAAGTTCCGTTTGGTGGCGCATGTGCACTAAGCATTTCTTGCTCTAAAGCTATTTAATAAATACTATTTATACACATAATATGTTCAATAGGCCTAAATGTATATTTAACATACAATATAACATCAAAATACATTGTAATATGGTATGTAAACATGTATTTACATGTCGCATGCATATATTCTATTTGTAGCAAACATGTTTTTTTACATGTAACTTACATTTGTTTTACTTAGTATATCCCAAGTATTTTACGTGTAAAAACCATGTTTGCTACATGTAAGAAAACATGTTGAATATCTATATGCTACATGTAAAATGGATTTATATACACGTGTTAACATATATGTTTATTACGTATATTTATTAGATAGCGTAGAGAAAAGAAATGCTTAGTGCGCACGCGCCGCCAGACGGAACTTTATCCACATTTATCTTTACATTTTCCATCTACGTCAAGCTACGACATTACCTGAGTACGGCTATTACAGTTAAACCTGGAAAAGTGACCAACTTTGAATGGTGACCGCCTGTTTATGTTGACCACTTTTTAGTTTGTTTTTTCTATGGTACATTTCCTTCATAAAAAGTGACCACCAGTCTATTGTGTACAGTGACCAGTGTGTGTTGTCTTTTTTGAAATTTTTACATTGCTAATGTATTTTAAAAAGTGACCAGATAACAGATGAGTCACGATACATCTGGCTTTAACCCTTGGAGATGATGATTCTGTACTTTTTTGGTTTTGTGGTTTTTTGCTACGTGTATTACAGTCTACATGTATAAGTGCAGTGTACATGTTTATTATTTTAATTTAATTCAGGCATTCTTTGTATAGTGACAACCTGTGTACTGTGACTAACATAGCATTTTTTTTGGTGGTCACTCTTAACAGGTTTTACTGTATTTAAACGTGCATAAAATAGTTCCACGTGATAGCTGCGTGTCGATAAATGATATCTATAGGAGACAAACAACCAAAATTGTTCTCAAATTTTAAAAGTAGCATTTCGTAGAACGCAAAATTTATTTCACTGTGCCACTGTGTTCTTAAGTAGTTCTTCGTGTTCTTCGTGTCACGGTTTTTTGTGTTGAAAAATCGCATCTTGTCTTCCAGTGTATATTTTGAGTATTCCGTCACGTACACACTAAGCGCAGCCTACAATTTTGACTGTACAGGAAAGGTGCATCTCTACTGAGACGCATCGCATTTTCACATTACCGAAATTCCACGCTTGCAAATCGTCGAAGGTCTTTGCGGCAAAGTGAAAATTTCAATTCGGGCTGAGAATTAACGCCCGGTGTCGCATAGCACGCTCCAATAATCCAAGCAGCAAGGGGGCAAAAAATCGTTATGAAGCATCGATTTGCGTTAATGCCGAGAAATTGGTGTCTGCACGTGATAATGCCATAGTTGCGACGTATGCAAATGAATGGTTATGGTAGGCACGCAGAGATGCGAGAATTGATCAAATTCAACGAGCATTTACCTGGCGTTTTTGTGGCGTGCGAAACACCTAGTCCAAACTCTTATTTTAGCGCCCTTTTCAACATGGGAGGAATTGCACCACCTCTCGTAGTCAATAAACCAATGTGGCAATACGATCCGGGGGAAAGCCATCGTGTATTTGCCAATATTCCATCAACATCATGCTTCAATGCTCGCTGCACGTCTCCTCGCCTTTGATCACTACTACTCATTTCCTTCCCAAACGCTTTTCCTGTATGCAAAATTGAAGCCATTGAAGTCTTGACAATGTGACCAGAGACTCGGGTGACATATTGGAGTTGGTCCGTAATGCAGCAGCCATCAAGACTCACCTTGATGTCACCATCATCTTGCCGCCGTCAATCATGCATAGGGCTTTCTATATACTCGCCATGAAATATTCATGTTATATCGGTCCTAGGTACTTCTGACTGCATTTCCAATATTAAAACAGAACGCGATGCCGGATTGTGTGTATCGAAGTTCAAACAGGCAATGCACCTGTAGGCATATCGTGTATGCAGAACCGTATAGATGAACCCACATTGACGCACAACCGTTCACTGAACTCAGGATTTCTGAGCGTTATACACAAATACTGTACATTGATTGAACGAAAATATATTTATACGTATCCAAACATATTATATGAAAAATGTCCTAATAAATAAACAAATTTTACTTTATACACTTCTACAAAAAAGGTACATCAAATATACACACCAGGAGAACCTTTTTAGGTACTTCGAAGAAGCCCGGAAGAGGTTCTTTTTCAAAATTCATCCAAAATGTTAGAAATACATGCAAAAATTAGGTTCAATTCAATAAACCCTTTAAAAGGTTCTTTTTAAATGGAAAATGTTCTTTATAAATTTAAAGGGTTCAAAATAAGGATGATTTTGAAAGGCATTCTTTTTGGAATATTTCAGTTCACGAAATCCTGATCAGTATCATCCATTCCGAAGTACAAGTAGCTATGTTTTCATTGTGAAAACGAAGTGATGTTAGGCTGAATAGCTGCTATAACCCAATAATTTGAACTAAAACGTTAAAATTTTGGAAGAAACAACCAATTAATTAAAATATAAATTTGCACGTGTGCTTGCATGTGTTTTCGTCCTGAAAATCTATTGCTACTTAAATGTACAACTGCTATGGCATAGAGTAAAAATTGAAAAAGGCACAATAATTTTATCTAACCTATCCTGACCTGACCTAACCTAAAATGTTCAAATTACTGTGCCAAACATTTTCGTTTTTGCTGCACACCATAGCAGTTGTACATCTAAACAGAACTATACATTTTCAGGAAGATAGCAGTTATTTAACCGAATAGCAATACGTTTTCACAACGAAAATATTGCAATGGAGTAAACGGAAATGATAAAAAAAATAACTTAACATTGATTTTATTTTCGAAATCCGATTTCCTCTAGCCAACAGTTAAGCATAAAAAGAAATTGTGCGCAACCACTGAAAGTTTTTGGTTTTGGAATGCAGCTTTCACGTGTTGAGAAATTCTTGAAGAGGTTCCTCCAACAACCTTAACTATATGGAACCTTCCTTAAAGGCCAGTAATTCTGATTTGATCGCCATTTTTAGTTAAAGTGCTTCGAAGCATCTTAATGATAAAAGTGTATGTGAATTTCTTATAAAGTTAAAGATATAAATTAAATATATGCTGTAAATATATGTGGCGTTTGATTTTTAATAAAGATTTCATACGCTATTTAATGCATAGAGAATATTTTGAAATGCAGATTTATCATTTCAAATTAGGCCCGATTGTCAATTTCAGATAATCGAATAATCATCCCAACCTCTTGATGGTGACCTACATGAATATATGGTATATATACAATAGGCCCCTATATACTGTATACTGTATTGCAACAATAGTTTCTCATATCTGACAAAACAGCATATGACTACCTTTTAAAACTTTCTGAATTGTCGTTTTCCACCAAGTACTATATAGAAATAAAAGCAAGCTGCAGAACAATATACAAGACTAGTATTTCGATTTATTGACTTTCTGCGATGTCTTCAAGATGTCGAGCATTTAGGTTATCCATAATCTATAGTTCTAAATCCTCGACACTAAACAGTGTTGTTACATATTTGCGTTGTATTAATAGTGCTGCAGGGTGGCAACCTACCATCTAATAAAGTTAATACTTTATGCATGGCCAAGCTGTCTAATCTCGTTGACTAAAGGATGTAATTTTGTTACACGTGTCTCCATTTGCAAAGCAAATTTCCCAGGTGGCTGCAGTACCGTGGAGGAACATCGCCAAATAGCACGTATTGAGCCATTGCCTTATGGCTAATGGGATGGGAAGTTGGCGTGTTCTTGGGCTGGTTCACGTAATAATTTTTTAAGGAAAAGATTGAAAAAAATCCTTAAATCCATACTCCCCGACCGATTCCTAGATACACATAGAGTAGACTACCCCAGACAGATACGTTAAATCCATATTTATTCAAAACAAGTTTGTATCTCTACGATGGTTATTTTTGCCACGTAAATTTCTGTATGAACCAACTAAAATTTCGTTGAATATTACGTGTGGAGCATTGACCATTTATATAGATCGGAACACAATCAACCATAAATTCCGTATTTTGGCAGCTGCACATATTCCCATGAGAGAAACTTGCCCCGTTAAACACTTTGTTTGCTCTAAATTGCATAGAAGTTGCTTATGAGAAAAAGAGGCATTGTTTTAATAAGTCGATGGTTGACTAGATTGCGCGATTTGTTCTTGACAATAGATCATGGAGACGTAATTAAGACAATAAAGCGAAACCAATTGTGTTTGGATAAATACTCTGTCTGGATGCTGTATTACGCATCCGAGGATGACCTATTATGAAACATTCTCTTATATCCTAAAGGCGAAATGATATTGATTCTTGTTAGATCTCTTTTAATGCACGCAGGATATCGGGTACGCATAGCTCGATGTATAATTTCTTTTTAAATCATCACTCGAGATGTTATGACTGCAGCGTTGTTATAATGCTTTTCTATGTCGGAAACTTGCTTTGTGTAAAAGTGCTTAAGAGTATCTGATGGAGGTGGCACTTTCATTCATTAAAAAAAATCCACATTGGATCTAAATGAAGCAACTTCAAAGTAGCTATTTAATAGGTGATCCCGTTATAAAAACCATGCATGAATATGTAAGCCTTATATCGAGTAAAGCATTACAGCTTTTTCAGAAGCATTTACTCTATGTGCTGCAAACTGAATAGCAGTGCATAAACATGCAAGTCCATAGTCCTTTTAAATTGTAATAGGATTAAATTCAACTTGGCCATGTACTTACAATAATCGCATTAAACCTATTTTCCGGAATATTAAAGAAAGGTGCACTTGTATGCACAGCAATAATTCAATTTCCTCCATGGCATAAACCATTTTAGCAATTTCCAATTCATGCTTGCCTGCTTGCGCAATGTTATTATGTATTTTGGGGTGCGTGCAACAACAGTATACTGTTGTTGTATTGAAAATGCAACTTGTATGCAAAATGTATACATACTTGGAGCAGTTGCATACCGTATAAGTACATCTGCATCCAGTGCATAGTACGTCTGCTTTACTATGTGAATACTCGATCTACGTTGCCTATGCTTTTGCACGAGAAGAACTCGTTAAAACCACAAATGCATTTAAATGGGTCTGAAATCGATGAATTTCAGTAAAAAAAAGGCATAGATTAACTAAAAAACTTTTTGAATTGAGTTGAATTTGTTAATATTAAATAACATTATGAATTAACAGTTTTGAAATAGAAGATGTTCAGCGATAGCATTACAGCAAATAATGCTGTTATATTATAGAACAGTCTGAACATATTTCAAGTTAATGCTAAGTAAAGAATTGTTTACAGTTAGATAAATTTGACAGAATGTGACACCGTGTAATATCCTGTGTAAGTCTTTTCCTGGTTAATAAAAATCAATTAAAGACAACTATATTAGGTAGAAACATTTTGTTTGCGAAATGTTAAAGGTAAACTTTCTACGTTGAGCATACAATAATATAGCACACTTCCTCATTTCAATATTTAACGATCTAGTCTCAATGTTAATTTATTGGGTATAAATTAATCTTTCCATGAAACGAAAATATGTTACTAAAATGTTAGCATTATTTGCGTTAAGTTATGGAGTAGTTGTGGAGTGTTTATGTTAAGTGCTTGTTTGGACAATCAGCCCATTTATGTTTATTAATCAGTTGAGCTTAATATTACTAAGTTACGTTAAGTAATCAGGTGAACATATCCTGAGGATGATATTAAAAAGTCTGTGCAAGTGTGCTGAAGTGAATTATTTCCACAAATATACAAGTTATTACAAAAGAATCATCGGGTTCGAAAAAATATATGCAGTACAAAGTATTGTAGATATAATATTAAATGACACTCGAAAAGAACGGGAAAAAGTCAAAGTTTAAAACGCGCACTTACAAACTTTGCTTTAAACGCCCAGGTGGCAGCACGAACCCAGTATCCAAAATGGCGTCAATGCAGCAGAAAGCGTTTTGTGTGCTCGAGTTTGCGAGCTGCTATGAAGGACGCACTTCAGCTTTTATGGGCCGAACTGGACTACCGTGTGTCGTGTTACACGAGGATCTCATATTGAACATTTGTGATATGATTAAAAACTTGGAAATGTTATGTCTTTCTTTTGTGATAACCCTGTACTCGAATTTCTTAAAATACGTAGAATTCCGCATTGCCAGAATAACGAATTGGTGAATTATAGCGTTGTCGCCGATGAAAAATAAGTTGTTTTAAACTTCATAAATGTTACACTGCGTTTTCCATTCTTCGTTGTATTCCTTGTAATCTGACCCCATTCCCTGTAGTCAACAAACGTACAAGTTAATAAATTCATGCAAATCATGTTTGACGAAAACGTTGCGCCTTTTCGTTTGCATTTAATCAAGCGTGTGACAGCGATTCTTTCCATCGAAATTCTCTCTGTAGTATTTAAAATAATTATGAAAATGGGATTAAATTTTAATCACGAAGAAGCATTTTCATTTTCAGATGACATGCAAACGCTCTCGTTTTGCTTATTAGCTGTTCTTTCTAAGCGTAAGTTATTTAGCTTTTGTGTGTTGCCGATTTGTATGCAGCATGAAAATATGGGTAATATAAATTAACAATGCCAAGGGTACTCGCTGTAATCATTTCTCATTCAATTATTTACTGTAGCATTACTTATTCAGATTGTCGACTTGACATTTCGCGAATGGCGAGTTAGCGGAAGAAATTAATGACCCACTACATCGATCTGAGTAATTGAATTTGTTTTAGCCTAAACGTCGATTGGGAAAAATTCACCCAATTATCAATAAAGCTGTTTGAATCTGTAGGTGCAATCCATGAAATTCTAATTTTGTTTCGAATCCGGGGATTTGCGTTGAAGAGTGGCGACTTATGAAATTATAAATAATAATCAAAATTACGAACAAGCCTCGTAGTTGTTAGAGGTATGCAGCTCGCAAAAATGCACGAATTACATTAATAATGACGAAAGCCTTACTAGTTTTCATCAGCATAAATTTAACAGAAGCTTTGTTTGTAAAAGCTTTTCAATGCATCTCTCTCTCTCTCTAAAAAACTGAATATCTGAATTAAGAAAAGTCATTAATCTAAAAGCTTCACGATAAAAAGAAAATAAATATGAAAATGCAAAGTTGATTTTCAATTATATTGGAATTAACGTGATTTGATATCTCATCATTTTCTTCATGGTTGGAGGAAATTGGATTGTGCTAGTTAACTTGGAAATTCGATTATGTGCAATCGACTTTATATTCTAAACAAATATCTGAAGCTCCTTGAAATTCCCAAAGCGATGTTGTTGTTTTTTATTTTATTTGGTGAATTTTTAGAGAAATGATGCTACTTTATAAATTAATTTTGGTAACGTTATTCTACATGTATATGCTTTGGCATTCGAAATGTTCCGATGGCCTTGATGTGGCTCAGTTCTGAGTACAGGTACAAACTGCTTGCTTTCGTGCATAATTTAAAAAATTATTCGTCAATATGCATGGTTTTCATCCGCCTAATGCAGTGTATTAATATTCATACCTGTTATGCTGCATGGTTTTACGTTAATGATATGTTTAACGCACATGTCTGGATTTAAAATGTATAGTCCATCTCCAACTTACGAACATAATGCGTTCCAGTAGTATATATTGCAAAAATAAGTAATGTATTCTTGGCCGCGTTTTTGGTGCAATTATTACAACGACTGTTCAGATATTGAACATGTCGTTGGTTCATGGCTTGGCTGTTTCTCATTTTGCTTACTTTCGACATGCTTTTTTCAGCGTCTTGTTTCCAGCTTTGGAGCCCACATTGGATTCTGATATCAGCGTGATGGTCAGTGTGCATCTTGGTGGAGCCACTGCATGCGTTGTGCTAGGTGAAACATTCCGTGTAAACCCTTGCACATGGGCATTAGCATCTCATGATGAGCGCAGGACACGTTTGGCCAATAGTGATCCGTGTGCCACTCTGTGTCTTAAAAATCTGCTTTCGGATTTAAAAAAGGAATGTTAATAACATTCTTGAAAGCTTATTAACGGTTTTTGTAAGCTCAGCCTGCTCGGCTAAGCGTTCTTATCCCACTTGGTGGCGCTAGTGTACGCCGAATGGTAAGCGCCTGTAATAAGCATTCTTTGTGATCGCACCCATCCATCTGTAGATATGCTTTCACAGGAACATTGTTCTAATTTGGTTCAAATGTTCGTCAAATGCGGATTTGTGAATGTTGAACGTTCATATAATTCAGGTTTTGCACGTCATGTTTTCCCTGCTTCGATGGCTGTTTTTTTAGGAAGTTTTTTTTTGCATTATGGAAATGGCTAATTTGAACGCTCATAAAGCGTTTCTGTCTCTAGGCATGAATACGGGAAGTAGGATTCATAAAGTTCGTTTTCCTCGGTGTTTTTCTAAGAAAGTCAGTGTTTGACGAGATATTTTGATGCGGGTATCCTCCTCGATTTAATGATTTTGTTCGCTTTACTTTGAACGATTTTCTCAGATGGTGGTGACATTTGCTGCCTCGCTGGCTGCTCAGCCTTCGTTTTCTCCATCAACGAGTGTCCTCCAGCGTGCATCTGAATTGGAAAGCGATGCATTAATCTATAAGCATTGCACGTTGTTATCTGACAAAGTGAAATTAGTTCAGACAGTCACTCGAAGCTGCTCGCCTATATTGAATTGCACAGCTGCGGAGCTGGGCCATGAAAGCAACATGTAGCCATCGATTAAAGCAAAAGAGGTTGAGCACCGTGAGCGAACATGATGGTGCCAGCATGCTTAAGTAGGTGCTCAGGTCGTGCATCGTGATTATATTTTAAGCGAGAGTACGCTATAGGGGCATATTAGGCGAAATTGAAAACGCGAGTGGCGTGCATGCACAAGTTTTGCGTTATGGGCGGCCAATAAAGGCTCTTTTTATCAAGTTGTGCCGTCAATTTTTGCACAGAAAACAGATTTTGTTTGATAGTTGATGCAGATTTACACAAAATTTGATTTGTCGAGGCAATAAAATCCCTTCTACTGCCATTCATAGGAGAGTTTTAATGAGACAACAAAAAAAAGAAAACTACTAACAAAATTCGAAATGGCAGCCATCTTAGGGGACTCAACGTGGAGTCAAATTTCGAGCGTTAATCATTAATTCGGGTTAATGTAAATATAAATCTTAATTGAGGCAACTTTTTTAAAAGCTTGAGAATGAGGCTTTTTACCTCCATGTATATTAAAATTGTTCACTCATCTAAATAAAGTTATTATTGTTATATTCCAATACGATGGTAATATATTTGAACACGCGTATAAACAAATTGAAGTTCATTTCAGGTTCTTCGGAAAAACTGACCATTTTTTAAATAAAGATGCTCAACTAAAATGCAGACCAAATCAACAATACTGGCCTTCAAGGAAGGAGCCATAGTTGTAAAGGTTCTTGGAGGAACCTCTTCAGGAATGTCACACCACGAGAAAAGCTGCATTTCAAAACCGGAAACTTTCAGTGCTGCGCGCAATTTCTTTTTATGCTTAACTGTTGGCTCAAGGAAATGGAATTTCGAAAATACAATCAATGTTATGGTAATTTAATGGGACAATTTTGTTGCTATTCGTTTGAATAACTGCTATCGTCCTGAAAATGTATAGTTCTATATAGATTTACAACTGCTATAGTGTACAGTAAAAACTGAAATGTTTGGCACAGTAATCTGAACGTTTTAGGTTAGGTCAGGTCAGCTTAAGTTAGGTTAGGTTAGATCAAGTTATTGGACCCAATATTTCAATTTTTACTCTATGCTATATTATTTTTACAGCTAAATATCACTAGATTTTGTGGACGAAAACACATGCAACCACGTGCATATTTTAATTAATTACCGGTACCGAGACTTTTCTTACATTTGGATGTTTATTCCAAAATTTGATGGTTTTAGTTCAAATTACTGGGTTATATATCAGCTATTCAACCTAATATCACTTCGTTTTCACAATTAAAACATAGCAGTCACATAGCTAATTCGGAATGGATGATACTGATCAGAATTTCGTGAACTGAAATATTCCAAAAAGAATTGCCATTCAAAATCCTCCTTATTTTGCACCCTTTCAATTTATAAATAACCTTTTCCATTTAAAACGAACCTTTAAAAAGGTTGAGTGTATGGAACCTGATTTGTGTACATGTATTTGGAACCTTTTATATGGTTCTTAAAAAAGAACCGTTCTTGGGGTTCTTCGGGGTACCTAAAAAGGTTATCTTGGTGTAGCAAGGAAAAGAACCTCAAAGGTACAATTTGGTATACCTATTTTGGAGTGTTGATTCTACATTAAAATGAAACATTGGCAGCCATATTCGGATTCAACGGACAGGTAGGCCCTGTAGCAAACACAATTATTGTGCCAAAAGAATGCATACACGATTTTGATACACGCATCTCTATAAATAATTGATTCATTGAAAATTGTTCTCGCAATATGACAAAACAGCATCGTGTTCGGCACCCCGTGCAACATGCGCAGAGTGATACAGTTTTGGCAACACTGCAAGTTCAGCGTCTTTACATTCGATTGATTCATACAGAGATTGTTCAATCTACCATTTGCATTCGACGCAAAACGCTACATTCAAGGGCCTTTCGCTAAACGGATGGATTTTTCGTTCTGATTGGGTTGCTTCAAATGCGAGTGAAATGTGCAATTTAAAATATCAAATAGTTTCCTTCCTCGTAGCTTTATTTCATGACGAATGCGGCCTGAAATGCGTTGATTTCAACCTGCGCTGCAGATATACTTACTCCAGACATGCCGTGGCGTGAAATTAAATTATTGACGCAAGTGCGTACTTACGCAACTCCGCGAGTGGCGTGTTTTCATGAGATTTGCAACTGAGGAGCTCCCTGGTTGAAGGATCAGTATAATTTTTTTATACTGATAATTGGGACATACTGATATCAGTAACATACTGACATCA
>JAQGAO010005333.1:0-13743 GCA_034697705.1 Ommatoiulus sabulosus
AAATTCGAATATTTTTGAATTTTTGTCACAGAGAGATGTGTTGCTCTTATCCATAATCTTCTTATTGACATTTCCCTAGTCAGGGACGCCGCAATTATCCACGGATACCTCGTTTTTTCGACAAATTCATGCAGCTGATGAGAGCTCCATTTGCAAACTTAATGCAAATGGCGACAGGAAGTTAAATCTGATTGGTGCTCATTTAAGTCACATAAAGTGTCTGGTTAATTCATACACATTTTGTGTCTTAAATTAAAATGTGACGTTTTATCCATTTTAAATTGACTATTTATTCTAATATCAGCACTTTTGCTGTCTCAAATTTTGAAAAAGTCTAAATTTCAGATACCTTTAACGATTTTAAGACATAAAACATGTCTAAATCTAGAAACATTTTTTACAGTGAGGACCCTGATTCCGAACACCTCGTTCTTTTGGTGGCGATCGCCCTACTCTATTTAAGGGCTGGGTACCATTTGCTCCCTGCCATTGATAGCTAGGATTCTGATAAGTCCTTGTACCATTTCCTCACTGACCATTATTGTTTTGATAAGGTTTATTTCCCATATAAGAAGGAACCTTATTATTTTTGTACATAATTTGCCGAAATTCATAAAGTGGATAATTTAAATTACACATCATATAACGTTGCAACCCTGGGTTCAGATCCTATATCAAATGATCCTTAATTGCTTCCTCGCTCATTGCTGGATTAACTCGCTGACAAAAATGTTCAACATCCGAGACATATTCTAATAATGACTCATTATAACCTTGCTTTTGCAATGCTAATTTCGTAGACAATGCTGAAGGTCGATTGCCGTCCGAAAAATATGCCAAAAACTGAAATCTAAACTGGGTCAATAATACTGACGCCAAACGTGCTCCATAATTATGGCCCCATTTTGCTGACGCCCCTGTCAATTTCATACACAAATGTTGATGCCACGCACTTTGATCATATCGGTCGTTTTGTGCCGCAAGTTCAAAGGATTGCAAACAAATAATAGGGTCCGTAGCCCCATTATACATTGGAATTCTATCAATACTGGAATGCACTATAAGTGGCATATGAGCCTGTATAGGCGGGCCAGGTGCTGTCCCCAAATTATACATTTCCTGGCCTTGGTACCCATAAGGAATTTGCTGCTGAACAAGAGGAATGTGCACAGTCATGATATGCATATTTGCTAAATTTGGCCCCGTTCATAAGGGAACCCCAAAACGTACGTCTAAACACTGCCACTGCTGATTCAAAAATAAAGTCCTCTTTATCTAAAGTAATAGATGGCATTGACAACCAAGTTTCAAATGTGGCAATCGTCTGACAAATATACAAAAATGAAGGTTCGCAAATTTCCATGGGTGGGTCAGTATTAACATCAATACAAGATATTTTCGGATAAAGATCTGCCCTATCATCTAACCTATGCTTCTTAGTATTAGCTTTATCTATAGGCATAACAATACCCTCTGGAAAAATTACCTGTTCTCAGGCTTTCAGAATAGGGTCGCCCTGTATTAGCTCACCCCATGCCACTAAAACTTCAGCTAGTGCTTTCCCAACCAATAATGTAGAGGATGTTGCCAGTTTTAATACAACCCAATCATGGACATTGCGCACAGCGCAACGCAAATCATAAATCTCATTAAGAAGATCTGGCTGTTGCAAAATTAATTTTGACGGACCTGCCGAAACAGGACTTTTATTTTGTTTATCTACCATAATGCAAGCTGGGGGAACGCTTGCACCTCCACCATATAAGAAAGTTCTGTGCCAAGATCGAATAAGCACAGAAAGAACTACCAGAAAACCCACAAGTAACAGGCAAAACACTAATATAAAGGGCCAACTCTGTAATATCCCCTCAACAACAGGGTGCTCAACACTGCCACTTTGGCTCAGATACATGTAATCAAGAACACAGATCCACTACCATACACATTCAACAACAAGCAGCTAAACGAACCACTTGAGTTCAGGGTCGCCTAAAGCAGTTCCCTTCAATATAAAAACAGGTAAAACGCAAAAGCGTATAAAAGATATCACCTAAGGCGCAACAGGCATCCTTCAAGCTATCATTCACGCGCATCTCGAACAAGCACAATCATAATCGGAACTGACCACCTCGGTCCGTGCACTGACAACATGTCATCAAAAACCCCGCGCTGCTCTTAACCTGCCATACCTTTATATCCTCAAAAACCCCTGGTGTCAACTAGACGCCCCAACCCTGGAATGTATTAATTAGTGTGTGGTGCTACTCGTGCCAAATGAATGTGTTACACAATCCGTGTGACACAATCCATCATGAATAATATATACATGACAATCCTAAAGACAAAGGCAAAACTTCCATAGTCACACCTGACTTGCAGTATAAATTTAATTATTACCCATTTGGAATTTGTACTGCGAGTCAGATTATGCAAGGGACCATGCACAAAATCTTTGAGGATTTATTGCCTTTGTTCACTAAGATCTTTTAGGATGACTTATGAATTCACTCTGGTGATGATGACAATCATTATAAGCATCTAGGTGAAATACTGGACAGGTTGGGCAAACATAAATTATTGATTAATGTTGAAAAGAGCAATTTTTTTCAGCCTGCCATATTATATTTGGGGCACATTATTGATGCTTGTTTAATTTCGCCAAACCCCGCAATCATTAAGACTCTACAAAATTGAAAAAAATTGGACAAACCAAAAGAGACAAAGCAGTTTTTAGGTGCTTTATCCTTTTATAGGAAATGTATTCTTTCCTTTAGTGACTGCTCGAGGCATTTACAAGCCTTAACTTTAAATAAGTCCAAGTGGAGTTGGGATAAAAATGCCCAAGCGGAGTTTGACGACTTGAAGAGCTGTCTGGTAAAACTGCACATACTGAGACCGTTTGTACCATAAGACGAAACTATCTTAAAGACAGATGCCAGCACCTATGCAATCAGTGCGATCCTTTCACAGGTCGAACAAGGTGTAGAGCACGTGGTTGCCAATGCTTCCCAAGCTCTGTCTGCGTAACCGCAGAGGTGGAGCACCACACACAGGGAGTGCTATTTATCTCTTTGGAGTATAAAAAAGTTCTACAAGTATTTAGATGGTCGTGCCTTCATCGTATATACTGATCACCATTCATTATGCCATCTCTTTTCATTGAACGACCCATATAGAAAACTTGCAAGATGAGCAGCCTTATTGCAAGAGATTAATTTAAAAATTAAATTTAAGGAGGGTCAATGTCATGCTGATCCGAACTGCTTAGTGGTATTTTTTGTGGACTACGACATTCTGAAAGAAACACAATCGGAGGATTTATAAAATAAAACTATCAACCTCTCAGATAAGCTGGCAAAATTAAACGATGATGATCTGTTACATTTTGTCCAGATGCACGGCTCACCTGTTTACGTACAAAAGAGTTTGCGCATTAAGGCGATGATCTAAGCTCATGGAGATCCATTAACTGGACACACCAACACAAAAAAGACAATTGAAAAATTGAGGAGACATTACAATTGGCCAAAACTAAAAGATGATGTAGTCAACTTTATTAAAAAGTGCACCATGCATCTGCCATTACTTTGACAAACCGAATAAATAACCTGCTGGATTATTGCATTTGTTACCAATAACTTTTCTGTTTCACACCATAGCCATAGGCTTTGTGGGAGGTTTCGAAACCACACAATTAGAAAACAAGCATATACTTGTGGCAATTGATCATTTCTCCAAATATATCATTGCCATCCTCACAGAGAACATGACTACATCCATAGTAGCAAAATTTTTTACTCGAATAAATACTTTATTCTGGAGGGTGGAGCATGAGCTTTTTTGCATGTCTTCCAATAATTAAAGGTTAGATTGATTTGTTTGAAAGTAATTGGTGTTAAGTAAAATTCGTTATTAATTAGATAGCTTGGGGTGCAAAAGTGTAGTTGAAATATTTTTCTTAAAAAAGCTTCCTGTATTCTTTGAGTTTGATTGAGGATACCTCTGGTTGAATGCAATACTTTTAAACCTTATTAATCTCAGCATAAATTGATAATTCATTGACGTGTTACTGTTGAAATGCAGGCCTTTCTTTGGATTTATGCCGAATGATAGACCCAGCTTTGCATTAGCAATACATGGTTTGATAAAAGTACAAGTCCAACATGTTCATACAATAAGAAACAAGGTGAGGTCAACCCATTTTTACCTATTCTTAACTGCCATGATGCCTTCCATAACGTTCGCCTTGTTAAACTGTTGCATGTAGTGATGCATGATGGGTTGGTTGAGTTGGATAACTGCATCCGTTTGAGTGTTAAGCACTGTCCCAAAGTGCAAGGGAGGATTGTGGGAGTATGGTTCGGCTAACTTAAAATCGACAACGAGAAACAATAGGAAATAATTCAAATTATTGCAAATAAGAATGCTTTGATGTTGTAGGCCTTCAGAGAAGCTATTTTAGGAGAAAAGTAAAATAGTGATTATACACTGTGTAGTCCATGCGTATTCCTGCACACAGGGTTAAACATTAATGTCAGTGACCGCAGAGATTTTAATTTTTGCCTTCAAGAGAAACAATTATTTTTTCTGAAGTGAGGTAATTAATATCCAGAGATGAATCATGGGAATTTGGTTCAAATGTTCATCTAAGAGAGTCAATCTCTGGTATACAATTTTGAAAATCCAAATTATCACAGACTTAAATTCGGCTTTCAGACAATTATGCATGAACGCAGTTGAATGAGCAACACACATGTATCAATATTCTTTGTTTAATATTTTCATAAACAAAAGATCACTGGTTAAGGATAATGGCAGCATAAACCATCGTCAGATGAACGTTAGGTTGTTTTCGACACCCAACGATTGGAGTAATTAAAATCCACACAGGTGGTCGCAGATTTTATTGTTCGGCGCTTGGTTGACAGCTCGGGTAATTGTATCGTCAGTCGAAAACAATGCCAGCTTAAGAAAGTCAATCCCTATTGTTGACTGTTTCCCTCTGTTGTTGTGTAACCGTCCTGTCTGTGCGGGACAGAACGGTGAAGCATTTTAAGGGGCCTGAAGTGGACGGTGTATGGAGTCATGATGAACAATGATGTGTGAATCTGTGGTGAGGGTGGTTGGAATAAAGACAGCCGGTGTGCTGTGCTTAGTCTTTGAAACTGGTCGGAGCTGGTCCATGGATTCTCGTAGTTGGCCGGCGAATTTAGTAGGATCTTCCAGCATTATGCCCGGCTTTAAGAATTTGCTGGGGAGTCGAAGGGGAGACCCGTAGATCAGCTCTGCGGCTGACGCTCCGAGGTCATCTTTTAACGCGGACCGAATACCAAGCAAGGCAAGGAATAGGACATCAACCCACTTCTCGGTGCCTTAGCACTTAATGCAGCCTTCCACTGGCGATGAAAGTGATCCACAAGCCCATTGGCTGCTGGTGGTATGGTGTCGTGCGGACGTGTTAGGCAAGCAGCATCGTCAAAATCGCAGCAAACAGGGATGACTCGAATTGGCGGCCCTGGTCGGTCATGATTACAGATAGGGGGCCTTATCATGCGATCCAGCCATTGACGAACATTTGTGAGACCGTGTCCGCGGTTATGTTAGTTATCAAAAAAACTTCTGGCCATCGTGTAAAGCAGTCGATGCTAGTTAGGGCGTATGTGAAGCCTTGAAATGGCTGAAGTGAACCGACGAGGTCAGTGTGCACATGCTCGAACCACTGGTTAGGCAGAGTGGACGAACCAAGAGCAGCGGATGTGCGTCGGTGGACTTTAAATAGCTGGCAGGCAATGCAGGACCGAGTCCATGAGGTGCAGTTGGTGTTTACAGCCGGCCAGATGAAGCAGCTGGCAACAAGTTTGATTGTTGCTCGAGTGCCAGGAAAGAACAGTCTATGAAGGCTGTCAAACACCAAGCAGCGGAAGGCCGTGAGTAAGAGCAAGCATACTGTGGTCAGAGAGACATTGCAGTAGATCTAGTGATGCGTTCAATACAGCGGGAGTAAGCGGAGTTCCGGTGAAGTCGATGCTGGGTTGCGTAGGTAGTTTCTAAGCACCTGATCTGCACCCTGAGCAACAGCTAGAAGGACCAGGTCTATTGGTGAAGGGAAAGCGATTGTCGAAATTCGCGATAGGGCGTCAGCGACTATATTTTTGAGTCCATTCATGTAGTGGATGTCATTGGTAAACTGGCTCAGGTAGTAGAATTGGCAGAATTGGCCAGGCAAAGAGCGGACGGACTGCTTTGAAGAAGCAAAAGTGAGTGGCTTGTGGTGGGCGTAAATAGTGAAGTCTCAGCCTTCCACGGTCGTATGGACCATACTTGAATTCAGCCAGATAGTTTCTTTAAGAAGAATGCATATGGCTGCCATTTTTCATTTTTAAATGGCTGAAGTATGGCACACAGTGCCAATTCAGAAGTGTTTACCATGAATGCGAGTTGTCCAGTAGCAGATGGATGGGCAAGTGTAGCAGCCTCAGAGAGGTCTTGCTTACACCAGTTGAAGGCTTGTCGTACTGCATTGCATCTGCCCACACGATTTGTCGTCGGTCATTTTTCTTGCTGTGCTTAAGATAGTCCGTAAGGATCAATTAATGCTTTGCTGCTGGCTGGTTGAAGCATCAGTAAAAATTCAGCATGGCCAGGAAATGGCGCATGTCCTTGACGTCGGTAGGATCTGGAAACTCAGCGATTGCTGTGACCTTCTCAGGAAGTGGGCCAATGCCCATGCAAGAGACTTTGTACCCCAAGAACAAGACCTTTTCATCAAGCATGCATTTGGATGGATTAATTATGACCCCGTACTTGCAGAAGCGGTTAAACACTTGGTGGAGGTTGTTCAGGTGTTCATTGTCGTCGGCCTAGGCCACCAGTACATCATCGAGTGTAGGGTGGTAAAATCTACTCCACGGAGTACTTCGTGGATAAAGCGCTGGAAGGTTTGCGCCACGCACAGTCCATACGCCATTGCGGTAAACTCGAACAGTCCAAAAGGCGAGATAATGGCAGTCCTTGGAAAGTCATAGGGGTTGACCGGTATCTGATGGTAAGCATGTATCAAGTTTACCGTCGAAACGATTTGTGCTTCTCGCAGGTTCTAAGTACAGTCCTGGATATGAGGTACTTGGTACTGTTGCGGCGTTGAGGCGGCAGTAGTTGCCATATGGACACCAGTCGACAAAGCTCTTGTGCACCATATGCAGAGGACTGGCCCATTGACTTTTCGATGGCAGGTACATGCCCTGGGCCATCATGAAATTAAATTCTTCTTTGGCGGATTTCAGGTGGTCAGACGGAGGCGACGGGCTCCAGCAAAGACTGGGGGACCGTTTGTCTGTATGAAATCTAACAGCTGAAAACCGAGAAGAAAGTCCGATCCAAAAATTGATTGTGACACCAAGGCAATAAGGAATGGCCATGAGAAGGACCGTCGGAGGCCCAGAGAAATTTTGTAGAGTCGCACACGCCGAATGTAGGGATCAGCGTACTGTTTGTAGGAAGAAACATTTTATGGCGTCCGGAGGTCGTCATACCTTCTTGGCAGTTAGCAGATCGACGGAAATATCGGCCAAAGTGTCGAAAAGAAAGTTTAGTCCACTGAGCGGATCCTTAACTACGAGGCGTGTATAGCGTAAGCGGTGCCGCTCCCGCTTGCGAGCGATGGCGGCACTAGTTTTACATCGTGTTTTTGCAGGGCAGGGGGCACTGTCAAGCGTTGTTCCCGAATTGTTCATGGTGCAAGCATACGTCTGGAGTTCAACTATTGCTGTTCGGGGTCAGCGAGTGGCGGCGGGAGTTGGAGAGGCACCATGGGCGAGTCCGGCTTTGTGTGAGAAAGCCCTGATCTGCATGTGGATTTAATCCATGGAGGCTGCCAAGGAACCGTACGAAGAGGCGAGGGTGTCAATGCATATTACGTCTTGTAATCCTGGAGTTGAGGCGGAGGGCTGGCTCGACATGCCTGGGTCTGCAATCGAGGGACTGACAGCGGCAATCCAGTGGCCGGTTCCTCTGATGGACTCGCTGATGCAGTCGGCCATCGTAGCGAGCATGGACAAGTTCTCGGTATCCGAGTCAACCAGAACATTGCAGATATTTGGGAGAAGCTGTTGCATCCACAGGTCACGAAGAAGTGTGTCATCCAATTGGGATCCAGCCAGTTCATGCATCTCCTCAAGAATGATGGTGCAGTTGCGGAACAGCGCTTCTACCTGGACAAACCAAATAGCCAGGTTCAGCTTCCAGAATGGGAGCGTAGCCTATAGAAACAAACTTTAGAGATGGTGAGGTCGTCGTTAGGTTGCGGGTCCATGGTGCGTAAAATGTCCGGAAGGAGGGCGGTCGTTCTGAGGTGGGATGGCTTGACGAAGACAGCGACGTGGTAGGCCTACTACATATGTAAAATTGAAAGCCACACTTAGTTTCGAAACAATGTTTCGAAACAAGATTTCATGAAAAATTTTCCCAAAAAAAAGTTTGGAAACATTTTTGGAGAAACATTTTCCTCCAGCCACTAGATGTCGGACGATCAAAGGGTGTTTCGGAAACACTTTTTAGGGCGCATGCGCGAAATGGGTGGTGACGTCAGTATTTTTCGTTTTGCACGTCATCACTTCTCAGCTGTCACAACTTTAAACGTCAAATTCCTTCAACACGTGCTGCTTCACACTATCAGGTATTTATTATTTATATTTGTTAAATTATTGGTGTAAGAATAATAATTGGTGTATGTATAATAAAGCTGCCTCTCGTAGCTATTTAATAAAATTATTCACTGGCATTAACTACGAGAGGCAGCTTTATTTTAAAAAATAATGCTGCCTCTCGTAGCTATAGGCCTATACAGTGACTTGATAATAACATTAGCTACGAGAAGCAGCATTATTTCAGATAATAATAAATGTTTCAGAAAGTTTCACATAAATTGTTTCTCTAATGGATACACAATGTTTCTGAGATTTGTTTCGTGCAACATATTGCACGAAACAATATTTCATGAAATCTTGTTTGCGAAACATTGTTTCGAAACAAAGTTTCTCAAGTGGATACCCGCCTTTACAATAACTAAATTACTTTTTTTATAGATGTGATACATGAACATGCGAACAAACATGTTCGGTTTAATGATTCCGATTCAGAAGCCTCCACATCAGCTGGTTCCAATTCTAAACATAAAGATATAACCAAAGAAAATATGTTAAAGGTTTGTAATCATTAGTCTTATTTTTAACTATTTAAGAACTAAGTGTATAATAACCAAAATAAAACAAACTTTATTTTAGTGGTTTCCATGCTTAATAGACAGTGTATTCCCAGTAAACGCTTAGGATATTTTGCACAAACACACTGGGAAACATATTTTAAGGGTTTAATTAAAACATAAGATATAAGTGGTACTACCAACAATCAGTTGTAAGAGGAAAAAACATAGCAGACCATTATGTATAAATGCAATAAATGTATTTTATTTAACATAAACATTTGTTAACAATGTAGAATTACAGTTTTTCAAGGCGTCAAGAATGTCCTTCAGATGTGGAAATATGCAAACATATAAAAGAAAAGAAATGGAACAGAAAAAATGTTCTGGCACATGTAAAAAGAAATTGGAAGCCAAAGTTAAAATTTTTAATTTAAACGAAAGCTTTACATAACTTTAAAATTAGAATAACATTTTTTTATGTAACTCGTTTTTAATAGAATCTGAACAGGGAAAATCTATCTGATGAAATAGTAAGTAAAATTAAAAACAATGAATGGCTATTTCTATTTTCTGGCTTGTCAAAAATTGCAGGACAAGGAGTTTTCACGCAAAATTATTTTAAAAAAGGTGAACAGGTTAATAATTTTTATTTCTTTGAAGAGAAACTTATATTTTATGTAATTTATTATTTTTATTAAGCGAGCCAGTAGTAGATTATAAAGGAAAAGTAACCAGCGCTGAAGAGGGAAAAAAGTTAATGACTGTTTGCGATGACAGGTCATATTTATTTTTTATCAAAAGCTCTGGAAAGAAGTTTTGCATTGATGCCACTTTAGACGATGGATCAATTGGAAGGTTGATTAATCATTCCAAAGCTGGAGCTAATATTATCCCAAATGTTTACATAGTAGATGGTAATCCTCATGTGGTGTTCATCGCAAAATGTAAAATAAATCCTATAACTGAGCTGTTGTATAACTACTTTAGTTTTGAAAAGCCTTCAGATGAAGAGTTTTAAACTCATCCATGGCTTAGAAAATAAAATTAGCATTCCTTAAATTATTGATTAGAATAACTAAGATATACACTTATTTGAAATAAATTGGATTTTTCTAAAGGATTTCTAATTTGTAAATTTTGTATTTTTTTACAAAGAACATATTGAAATCTAACTTTAGCTGAGGTTACTTATAGACAAACTGTAAATAAAATGGATTTTTCTAAAGGATTTCTAATTTGTTAATTTTGTATTTTTCACAAAGAACATATTCTAACATTAGCAGAGGTTACTAATAGACATACTGATTTTTATACATTACATAAACATTACCCCTGTGCATTAAATCATAGGACAATTAGAAATTTCATTCAGCAATTAATTTTGTGTAGAGCACATGAGGACCATCCTACTTAAATATTCAATAGAAAACTCAATTCAATAATATATAGACAAAAAAATACCACTAATGATCAGTCATTTTTTTTCATATAATTTTGATCCAACAGTTCGTCAATTATAAAAGAGATTTGTTTCACAATACAAAACCTTTTCAGGCATTTATGATGCCTTTAGTTATAATTACAACCTACATAAACGCCTTTATTTATGGTCATTAATCAAAATTGTAAAAAATAGAGAATTTCAGAAAACAACAAAAAACAGATCAAAAATAAATTAAACTGAAATGATAGTAATTTTTATCCAACATTTAGTCAAATATGGGACATCTATGCTTTAAATCATTAAACAAATTGGAATTTTATCCAGCATTTAGTTTTGGGTGTAACACATGTTTACCTTCCTACTGAAACATTTAATGGAAAACTATATTTAATGTTTACAACCCACATTAACGTCTTTATTTATAGTCACTAAATCAAATTTTTTAATGAAATAAAGAGTGAAAAACACCAAAATAGACTAAACATAAACTAATTTGAAACCATAGTTATTTTAATCCAGCATTTGTTCAGATATGGGACACCTATGCTTTAAATATTGGAAAATTAAAAATTTTATCCAGCATTTAGTTTTGTGTGGGAGACAAGAGTACCAGCTACTAAAATATATAATATATAAATCAATTTGCTAATTTATAGACAAATTATTATTCATAAGTAATTGATTTTTTATAATTTTAGTGTTTTGATACATCTTCAAGCTAATTTTTTTACATCTTTAATATTATTTAAATATTACACCTGTGCACTAAATCATAGGACAATTAGGAATTACATTCAGAAATTAGTTTTGTGTTAACCTCAGCAATGCCATTCTACTTAAATAATTTAAATAAAACTCAATTTACTAATTTATAGACAAATAAAAATAACACTAATGATCAGTCATAAGTAAATAACTTTTATTAATGTTAGCATTACAAGAAAAAAATTTAATTAAAAACATTAAATCAATTTTTAAAGACCTTTGTGTCAAAACACTAGACATTGTCAGTTATTGTCTCTTTATTTATTTACGTTTACAACCTAAATTAACGTCTTTATTTTTGGTAACTGCATCAAAATGTTCCAGAGGAAAGAGGATTGGAAAAAAACGAAAATAAACTTTGTCAGATATGGGAAACCTGTGCTTTTAAGCATTGGACAATTTGGAATTTTATCCAGGATTTAGTTTTGTGTGTGACACATTAGTACCACCCAACTAAATGATTTAATAGAAAATTCAGTTCACTAATTTACAGACTATAAAAAACTATCTCCGCAATTAAGTTAACAAAATATCTTTATTTATTTTAGCTTTATTACTAAAGTAATAACGTTTAAATCCTATTACTACTGTATATAATTGTACCAACAGTTAGTTACGACACTTATGTGTCTGAAACCAGTAGACACTTGCTAAATTCTTCCAACATTTAGTTATGAGTAGGACACTAGAGTATCCAAAAACACAATAAGGAAATTTTACCAGCATTTAGTTATGTTTTGGAAACATAGATATGTATCAACAAACTAATCACCACTCTGTACTGCTTGAAATAAATTTTCTTTTACGTTAATTAACTTTCTCAGAATTTTTCGAAGTTTTTCTGATGGATCTCAAATCTCCTTGATTAAAATTTATTTGCTAGCTTTTCATAAGTCTAGGCCTTTTAAGTTGCTTAACGGTATCTTCATCAAGTTTGCATTCCTTTCAGAACCAGTTCGTTTTTTTACAAATTGCAACACTACAACTTCTAACAAGTTCTAAGGCACGTTTTGCAATATTCAGGCTTAAAAGAAAACAACAAAAATGCAAAAATCGGTAGTGCTTTGCAAGCTCCTTCGAAATGCTTTGTTGTTAACTTAAACCTCACTATTCTCGTCCATCCTGCTAAGTTTCGTATTGATGGTGCAAGGATTTTGCACATGGCAATTATACGAAAGCTGCGGAGAAAAAATGTTCCAATACCTATACATTTCGATGAGCTTAAGCAAGGTTGAAGGTTAAACTGCCCCACGAAGTTTGAATAAGTTTCCGCATTGAGACAAGAATATAGCGCTACGTTGAATCTCCGTTGCGAGAGAAACGACTCAAAAACGTCATAAATCGTTAACTTTGGGTTTTCCTGCTTTCCTGCGTTACATCTTGCTTTATTGCATCTTCATCAACGTTTTTGCAAATTTTCATGTCTCACAGAATAAGTTTATTTTTATTTAAATTCGCGACGCCACAACTTCCAATGTTATGGTTCGATTTCAAAATTCTTGAACGTGCCGTTTGGAAGATTTCGTAAAATTTCGTAACACTGCAACATTCTTCAGCATTCTTTGACTTTTGCACGTGCTGTTTGGATAATTTTGTGAAAATTTGTAATCCTGCAAACTTTTTCATGATTCATCGATTTTTCCTTCATTCAAGACAAGTTTTGCAAGTATTTAGCTTGACAAAAAACGACAAAAACGCGTCTTGATGGTGCTAGGATTTTGCGCACAGCAATCATCCGAATGTCGTGAAAAAAACTTGTTTAAATCCCAAAACCTTAAATGAGCGTTAGCAAGGTGTTAGGGGAAACACAATGACCAAGTTTTGCCAGGTTCCACATTGAAAGCTTGGTGTGGCGCCCCGTTGGATCTCAACTGCAAGAAAAACGACAAGAAAACGCCGCAAATCTTCAATTTTTGAATTCACAAGTGTCTAGGCGTTCAATACTGATTTCTGGCATCTTTATTAACATTTTTGTAAATTTTCATTTCTTCCAGAAAGAGTTTATTTATTCAAATTCGCGACGCCACAACTTCTGATGTTAAGGTTTGATTTCGAAAATCTTATATGTTGCGCTTATCTGATTTTGTGAAAATTATGGCGAATTCCACTCACCCAAAAAGTGTACACCGGCGTACACCGGGTGCACGTTTCTGCACCCGTTCCGTTCGGCTCTGAAATGGTGCATACATCACTGAATTGGGTGCACCCTACATTCCCTATTCGACTGGTTACACCTCGTGCACCAGGAGTGCATTGGGTGTGCACCGCATCCACCATCAAGGGAGCTGGTGGATGCGGTGCACCCAACATGGCGGATTATATTTCGTCTGCT
>JAQGAO010005334.1:0-13742 GCA_034697705.1 Ommatoiulus sabulosus
GGGCAGGTTTGCATGTGCCAGAGCTAGCTTTGGCATGTGTAATTTGCATGTGCTAAAGTTAGAAATTTTTGTTTTTATTCCAAAAAGTCGCTACCTTTATTTACTACACCGTTCCCGCACATACGAGTGGTTCCCGTCTGAGGTCGGGACAGGGCCATTCTCATGTCGCGTAAAATGATGTATTAAAAATAAACTGTAATAAAATTCTATTAATATTGAAGCATTTTTGTTAAATCAAAAATGTAATCGTACAAAAGTAACAATCAGGGTCCCGTGAAAAATAACAGGGAGCTTTTCTGCCATGCATTGCTGCAATGCGTGGTTGCATACATGCATTATGACAAAAATATCACCTGTAACTTTGAGATTGATAATTAAAAGTCGAAAAAAAATGCACATAATGTCGTAATTAGGACGATATTCGAAGTTACATTTAAAGTTTAATTTAAATAACTCTGCATTACTAATTTTATTCAAAGAATGCCAAAGTAAATAACTTTGATTCCCTATGGCATTTATGATTATTGGACCTAATTTGTAGATTTTCCTGAGTATTACGTTAAGAGCCAGAACAATCGATGTACTAAAAAATGCAAACGGAAACAGTTTTGGAATAAGTTTACTGCTGTTAAAAAAGCATTGTAGGAACTTTTAAATTAGGGAAACTTTGAATTAGTTGAAGAAACACCGTCATTTATTTGATACACGTACTGTATTAGTATTAAGCCGATATGAAATTGATTCCCCGTATCCATTTAAATTCATTTTCCATGAGTGTCCAACTCAGGTTAATCCCAACATGAGATTATACCGTAAAATTACATGTCTAGACGTCATTTGGTTACGTTACACCCTACCGCGTCATAGTATAATTATTATAATTGGCATATAATAAAAATTTACAGTAATTGAGAGCGTAATTATACTGTATAAATCATCGAGGGACGTAGTAATTTATTTTTCAAAACAATTGAACTACAGTACACCAATTATCCTTAAGTTGGTTCGTCAGAACAAATATAAAATGTTCGTGGGCCATCAATACTGACTCATGTGCATGTAGGGGTCGCCATGTTACAGGGGACAACACAAACTTTTCGAACGTACCGTACTGTACATTTCATACAAAAGTATCTTATAATCTTTAACTAGTTAAACTAGATCTTATTTCTATGAAAACAATGCTCGTTTACACGAGAACAAGACTAATTTGCAGGAAAACCAGGCTACCATAGTTGTACTGTACCGAGTTTGTACGTATCAAACCTTATTTCTTTGACAACTGACAAATCGAATTTCGTGCAATTAAAAACTCAATTTTCATGGGGAAAAAATCATACTCAAGTAAGAAGTTTGTGTTAGGAAAGTTCAGAGTCAGAATCCTATGACTAAAGAGTATTATTGGATCACAAAAACAAAGAACGCCTCACTTAGTATTCCGTTCAAAAGCAATTACCAAAGTCAACAATTAAAAATATTTCTGTAAAATATCCGAGATTCTTTCATTGTTTAGATACGCTGGGTTTAACCGCTGATAGTAGCGTAAAAGTAATGTTTCCTTCATTTTGCTATAGATGTCATTTTGTTGTGGAATTGTTTTTCCCGCAAAATACACCATATATAGATGGTGTTGGGATCAACGCCATTGACGTTGAAACGCTCAAACCCAATTTTAGTTTGTAATAAGCGTTTGCTTTGGTTTCCAGGAGACAAAAAAAAACATTTTAAGTAAATTACCAAATGTTTAAAAATAGAAAAATAATAGTTTTTTAACCTTTTTTTTGTTTGGTGTGTTGAGGGTTACACCCTCAACACCCTCATATAGTTCCATACCAGCAGTTGTGGCGGTAATTACATGTTTTGAACTGGTTTGCCTACCTGTAGATGCGTTTATATCTACAAGTAGGTCAAGGAATCCAGTATTCCTATTGGCTAAATGGAAGTACTGAAGCCAATAAGAATACTGGACTCTTTGACCTACTAGTAGATGTAAACGCATGTACTGGTCAGCAAACTAACTACGAAAGAGCCGCTATCAGGTGACATTTTCATTGAATCAACGACTATAAAATAACGCGCCTCCGGGTAATTTTCGTCAATGGAATGAATGAAACGTCAAATAATACCGGCAAAATGACGAAATCAGAAAAAGTTTTGGGCAGCGTGCCATAACGTCGATAGGCCATTTTCACCTTAAATTCCAAATTTCGATCAAACAACAGCAATTTTGGGACGTTTATAGATACGCCTCAAATAAGACAAGTAACGAATGCAAAACCTTACCTTCAATTCATCAAACAACCGGCGCGAAAACCGTTATTTCAAATTTCAAACCGCTTCCCGAACTGTGCACACATTTCGAATGTTTTCACTGCAACGCCACCAAGCGGGCGGCGGCCACAAATGAAATCAGCGCTTAAAATACAGGATGCACCAAAAACGTTCAAAAATCATTTTATTTCAAAAAAATAGAATTAAAGACACTCAAATGTCATTTTCTACATAGGCGCCAACAACATCAGTGCTCCGGGGCTCAAAACACAAATTTAAAACCATTTACTTTTATTTTCAAATTTCCACTGTAATTCTGTTTGAAGTAGCAGGTTTTTAAAGAAATTTCCCTGATCAACGACAAAATTGACATATGCCAATTTATCCACGATTTTACAAATCGTATTTTGCATTGATATTTTGTAAAATCAGCATGACAAGTTTTTGAAAATTTCCCATATTTGTATTCGGAAAATGTTGAAATTTTTGCATATTTGTACTCTGAAAAGGCTGTAAATTTGGAACATTTGTACTCTGAAAAGGTTGCGAATTTTGCCAATCTGTCCTCAGAATCTGTTGAATAATTCTCTTCAGAAATTGTTCAAAATTTTACGAATCAATACTCAAAGACAATTGAAAGTTTTGCAAATTTGTGCTCGGAAAACATGGTAAATTTCTCAAGTTTGTCTTTGGAAACTCAAAATTGTTGGAATTTTTCAAATTTGCACTGACCATTTTTTTTAAAAGTTAGCAAATTTGTACTGGCATTTTTTTAGTTTGCAAATGGGCCCCGAGCTAAACAAAATAATATATTCTTCCCTCACTTTTACAGAAATTTTCGAGTTTCCTGACTTTTCCAGGTCTGGGGGAACCCTGAGTAAATGCAGGAGTAATTCACATATCGCTGAAAACTGGCCTAATCACGTTTTGTGCATCTTTATTTAAAATAATTTATTTATAACTCTACTCCATATTTTTTTTAAAACGTATTTGCTGAGAATATACTGTACATGTATGACAATATTGATAGAAATTCCCAAAACAAAACCAATTAAAAATTTTTAAAAAAAGTTGATAATGTAACTGATATTTCTTTTTTTTTTCAGAATATCTTTATTTGCGCGATTTTCTTGTAAAAAAAAAGTTCTTTTATTAAAAAAAAATTGCGATAAAGCCCAATGCACAGTATGTGAATTATTCTTATTTCCTACAATTTTTTTTCGATGAAAACTCGCTGACATTTTTATGAAAGTTCGAACCAATGAGCTTGCACATTGCACTAGTGGTTAAGGCACAACTACTTAGTAAAGTGAGTGTGAAAACATTTCATTGCACGGATATGTAGGAGTAATTAACAAATATCTAAAGAAAACATTTTTAAAATAAAGCATTTTTCTGTGCCCACAATATGGGTGAGGATGAGGAGTGCCCGCTTTATTTTCAGCCACCTTGCATTTTTAAGGTTTTTTTGGAATCCAAATAATAACATTTATGAAAACTGAGGACATGATGGAATTATGGAGAAACGTGCAGAAGCGTCCATTGCATGCAAAAACACCCCTTTCTAATTGAAATTGAGAATAAAACTTCAATGGATGAGGTCCCACAAAGTTTTGTTCATCATCTCAAAACTGTTTGGGAAAATGTATATTTAGTAGCTCTTCAAAGAATGCAAAAAAGCAAAATTTACAGCTTTTCATATTTTCGTTGTATGGCCCCTGAAAGAAAATTCGTATACAAACACTAAAATGGTCCCACCAACAAGCTATTAAATAATTCGTTAGTGAAGTTACTAAAAGCTTATATTTGTTCAAGAATGTTATCTACCAAGTTCGTCTTGCATGAAGGGGAATCTGAAAGTCTGAAATTGTGAATGATGAAGGAATACCATAATGCATATTTTTCCAATTGCACTTTTACTAATGTCATTTAACTATATCAGATACTTTGGCTCATAGTGGAACAGCAAATTTCATACCTGCCATATTTTTCGAATTGGTTACGGAATTCCAGCCCTGATTATAATATTGGTCCTTTTATGTGACAAAAAATGCTTTAATGATTTTTGAAACTATGATGCGAATAGTTGGTTGAAATGATATATTTTCTGCAGCATTGTCTCAAAATCTATCAGCAGATCCCTTCTAAATCACCCTGGGCAAGATACCCATCTGTGTAAACTAATTTTTAGAAAAAATTCCAACAAAAACTATGTAAACATCGCTATGCAAGAATAAAAGCAAAAGAAAAGAGAATAACCGGAGACCGAAAATAAAAACTAAGCAAGGCACGAGCAGGGCACTCCCCACAAAAAATTGAGCAATGCCACAAAAATGCTAGAAAGAAAGCCAACAGATTTACACCTAATTAAATATAAAAGTTGGTAAGTTTGCTAAAGAAACCAGATAAATTTTTATTCATAAATACGTTAACCATGTCTTTAGGAACAATAATAATGATTTTGATTATCACGACCTGCAATTTAACTCGGTTTAATAAAATAAGAATTGGACCCATGAAATCATCCGCATTGAGCAAGGCACTTGTAGCATGTATAGTCAGGCCATGTTGATATTTTAAATCTGCCGAGGCTTTTTCAGGCACTTTGGGACTCTCTAAGGAACCGGAGTTACTGAGATCTGGCCATAAATAAAACCACTGGCATGCTAAAACCAAAAACCTTTCCATCGCCATGCATTTCATCTTGAGGACAGACCCCGAAGAGATTCCAATATGCACGATCCCTGCGCTCTCTTGCTCACCGTCATAATATCGTTTTGTAAATAAGCGTAGAACGAGTTGACACATCAGTTTCTGGAAGGCACATCATTACTGAGGTTGTTGTTGCACCGGGGTGGCAATGGGGGTGGAAGATGGTGATTCCGCTTGCGGGCCTGGCCCCTGCTTGACGAACCTTGCCTTTTTGTGCCTCCGTGCCCCGCAACTCTTGCTGTAGTAGTCCAGGTAGCCGTCGCAGATTTCGGCAATATCGCAAGCGTCCGCCAGCGGGGCATAGTTGGCCAAAACAGTCTCCATAGGGCAAAGGACGTCGTCGCAGCCGGGCAGGACCACTTCGCGCTCCTGGACGAAGGCCACGATCTTGTAGCCCGTCGTGCACTTGAACAGAACAAGGGCCAAGTTGGCAGTAAACGGATCGATGAGGCTGGAGCGCCACTTGCGAGACGTTTGCTGTCTGAAATTGTCGGCCCTCGGTGGGGTGGCGTCCCGAAACAGTCCTAGACGAGCGTACACCTTGAGCAAAAGGCCCGAGTGCGAGAAGCGGAACACACCCAAGGGGGAGTCAGAGTCGCTTTTCATGGCAGCTCTGAAATTTTCCGGTTTGTGAAAAATTAATACAGTTAAGTTTTGTATGCCAAATCGAAAACTGAAAATTGGGCTAATGCTAACAGTGTTTCTCAAAGATTTTTGTTTGGTTCATAAAAGTAAATTTACCACAGAACAATAAAAGCTTCCGAACTTATTAACTGGAATTTGGAAAAATGATAACGCTAAAATTTCAGGTCGACATTTGGTAATCCCACAGTAGATCACATTAAAACTGGAGTAACATCTTATGCAAAGGTCGCCATTTCAGTTTTAGAATGTTAACGCATGAAGTAATTTGTCAAAAAATTTCAGGCAAGTTTCGTAGTGTCCAACCAACCATCTTGTATTGGCTGCAAATTATACAAAACCGATATAAAATTTGGCTAACTACTATTTTTAAATTAAAAATGAAGTCTGATTACTTTCCATTTAGCATTTTCATTTTTAAAATCCACGTATTGTAAAATGTTCAGAAATGTCCACGTGGTTTGTCGGACACACTTCAAATCGCCTGAATTTTGCCAATAAACTACTTCGTCGGAGCCCACCCATTTTCCTGGGCAAGTTTGACCAATCATTGTTCTTCACGTATTTGGAACTTTAAGCTCAGTTTTTTGCAACTCAGTTTTACGTAACAAAGAATAGACTGAAATCAACTTGAACTAACTGGAAAATGGCTTTGCTTACCATCCCTCACCTGAAGTGATCCAGAAAATCTTTGACGGGCGGACAAGCCTGTTCATAGTTGATTGGGAAGCCATAACCATCAGTCCAATAGTAATCCAGGTCCTCGTCATACTCCATGACTTCCACTTCACCGCGTTGAAACACGGAACACCATGGAGAAGTCTGGTCTGAATGAATTGCATTCTCGAAACGACACATCGTGAACATAAGATGTACATCTTCTGCAATTTAAAAATGCAGTTGTGAACATCATGTAGGCTACAACATGCAAATGTCAGAAATGACAAAATTCAATAATATTAAATCGCTGCCAAATACCATTAAAAAATATATATTTCAATAATCCAAAAACTAATTTGAAAGTTAAATTCCTTCCCATTCAAATTTTGACTTCCTGTCATGATGCATGTTTTAAATAAAAAAGGTATAACTGAAAATCTCAAAAAGTAGATCAGTTTCCTAGCAAACTAACAATAAGGGGAAAAAATATTTATAGTTAAAAGTACCAATTTATCAACTACCGTCAGGAAAACAGATTTTAATACGCATGTTAGGTCCACGCATTCAGCAACACGCTGGACGTGCAAACAATTGAAACAATGTTTACATTTCAATATCGACTTTTGACATGCTAAAAGGTTCACACCATATTTCTTATATTGATTTTTACTTGGTTTACAGTTATTAAAGTTAATCACTTTAGCCACTTTGAACTAACTTACCAAACTTCAGTCTTTCTTTGAAGCCAAGCCGCGATGACACCGCTCGAACCACCTTTTTCATCTCTGGTCCACTTCGGAATCTGGTACGCTCTTCTCTGGAGCTGTCATTGTTATCCACTTCCTAAACACAACAAGAAACTTGTTAACAGAAATTTTGCAAAGACAAATTTCTTACAGAAACTGAATTGCAATGAACTGCTTCCATAAAGAAATCAACCGTTGTCAAAAAAATTGTCTCAAATGGAACAGAATTATAATACGTCGATAATTCTTAATTCGTTAAAAAGCTTACTTTTCTTGTTTAACAACTTGGACAAACCAGTAAAGTTGTCTGAAAATGTCACATACATGTATATAAATAAAAAAAAGTCCTAAATTCGTTTCTTTGGCTATTCAAATTATTTGATAATTAGCCTTAGTGCATTTTGTGACTAATGCATTCGATTTTAAACTTTATTTAAATTGTAATACTAGAATTTCAATTTGTTCAAAAAAAATACTGTTAGGCATATCTTATTAAACACGGCATCTACCAGCATAAGTAACTAGGCATTAAAGCCAGAGGGAATTAAAAGCTAAAGTATCACTGCATTAAATTCCACAGGCTCAAATACTTTCGATAATATAAAAAGAATCTTTTCACGTCACTACTTTGTAGCAATTTTTGATCATAAATGGTAGTGTAGTTTTTCTCCAACTAAAGATTACTATTCATTTGGCACTTGTTCATGACAGGCGTGCAATTTCTTAAAATTTCTTGGGCCTAGAGCAATCACCTCTTTCCACTTCCGACAGGTTTTGTAGAACTTGATAACAGGATCGTCCTTGAGTGGCTTCGGGATATCAACATCCCCTGCAAAGAGCAAAGGCCAAATCAAGGTTAATGAACTGCAATCACGACCTTTTTCAAAGCACTTGTTTTACCCAAAGCAGGTACAGCCTGCATGACGCACCATTACTCCCAAACAGTCCAGCGGCAAAGAGGCGCGCACTGTCAGCGGTGCGATGCGAGTCGGTGTGCCGGAAGTTGTACGTGGAGGATGAGAAATTGCTCCCCAAAAGAGTGGGAAAGCGCTGTTTGAACCGCTGTGCTAGCACGACACACAAAAGCACTCTATTAATACGGAACGCACGCGGGCAGCGCTCGCGCATTTGACAGGAATGTATGACTGCCCACACGTACCAAGTTCGGTCATCTCCTTCTCCCCCCAGGGCGTAAGCTGATTGTCTTGGTTCTGCTGAAGTCCCATGCGCCAGTTCTCCAGACGGGAAAGATCCTCGGCAGAGAGACATCCTGCAAGATCATGGACAGTGACGGTCAAGATGAATGCCAATGTTAAAAGGGCCATTCAAATGCATACTTTTTTCTACAATTTACCTTTGCCCAACTTTGCATTTTTTAGGATTCTCTCCTTCAGGTCAGGCAGGCGCGTGATCAGCGTGTCCATCGTCCATGGCCCTGGGTACCTCGCCCCATGCCGTGAAAGCAGCCAGAACTGCTTGGGGACACATCCTAAAAAGAGAAGAAAAATATCATTAACACTTTTTTTTATATTAGGCAGCCCCCAAATAACACGGAGTCATGTAAACTTAGTAGTACCGGAACAGGACGCAGTTCCTTTTCCTATTTAACGTCACAAATAACGTGAGATTTCCTTAATGTTTCCTGACCTGAAACATGAGATTTCCTCAACGTTCTCCTCGAAACCAGTTCCACCATTAAACAATGCTAGCAAATTGTTTTATTGGCACCTGTGGGCAGAATTTAGCTGCTAGACTAAGCAAGAGCTTTTTTCGAACAAGCACGTTAACTTTTAACCATAAAACACCACTGAAATGTGTCCTATTTAAAATGCTACCTAGTAACTCCGAGGTAATTAAAAAAGAATTTTTTAAAAAAAAAGCTTACAAATAAAAATGAAATTTAGGGCAATATAAGTTGTTATTCTTGAGGGGTGAGTTTTTCTTCATCTTTCATTTTAAATTGAAAGCGCTTTTTGAAATTCTGATACAGCGTGTAAAACTGGAGATTTAAATGAAATTAAAAGTAACGCATGTAACATCTAGTACTGACATATCCAAATGAACAATTCCAGGGTTACCCCAGACATTTCATTTTCAACTTTCCTGACTTTCCCAGCTTTTTAAACAAATTTCCCTGACCAATTACAATGTCAAATTTTACATTGTTATCCACATATTTGAAATCGAAAGGACAATATTCAATATTTTGCAAAATTTACTAAAGACAAATTTTACAAAATAAGCTCCATTTTTTTTTTGTTGAAAATTTGACAAATTTGTATTCGGAAAATGTAAAAAATTTTGCGAATTTGTATCCTCTGAAATTGGCGAAAATTTTGCACACTTCTACTGGGATACTTTTAAAAATTGTGCAAATGGCTCCTGAGCCACGATGAATTTCCCTGACGTTTTCAAAATAAGTCATTCTTCCCTGACTTTTCCAGACATTTCCAAGTGCTATCCACAGATTTGCAAACTCGAAAGGACAATATTCAATATTTTGCAAAATTTACTAAAGACAAATTTTACAAAATAAGCTCATTGTTTTTTTTTTTTGAAAATTTGACAAATTTGTATTCGGAAAATGTAGAAAATTTTGCGAATTTGTATGCTCTGAAATTTGTGAAAATTTTGCACATTTCTACTGGGATACTTTTAAAAATTGCGCAAATGGTCCCTGAGCTAGCCACATTGAATTTCCCTGACTTTTCCAAGTGTTATCCACAGATTTGCAAAATCGAAAGAACGATATTCGATATTTTGAAAAATTTACTAAAGACAAATTTTACAAAATAAGCTCATTTTTTTGTGGAAAATTTGACAAATTTGTATTCGGAAAATGTAGAAAATTTTGCGAATTTTTATCCACTGAAATTGGTGAAAATTTTGCACATTTGTACTGGGATACTTTTAAAAATTGTGCAAATGAGCCCTGAGCTAAACAAGTTGAATTTCCCTGACTTTTTCAAAATAAGTCATTCTTCCCTGACTTTTCCAGACATTTTCAAGTTCCTTGACTTTCCAGGTCTGGGGAAACCCTGAATTTCAAGTTATTTCCCTTCATTATCTATACACAGTAAAGTAAAAACCATCGAAAATATTTCATTTTACAATCATGGTAAAAAAAAAATAATGGAAAATGGACCCGCACATATGGATAATTGAAAATTTTTAACAGCCACTCCAGAGACATCCCCGTAGTCAAAACCTCGAAAATTTTTTTTGAAAACATCCTCATGCAAACAACCGAATCTACCAGAACTCCCAAAAAAGGCCAGCAGTTCTAGTCAACCCTGTAGTATCTGGTGATAACCGATCATTGCATTACAGTGCCATCTATTGAGGCTAAGGAAACTACACCTTTGTTTGTAAACACATGACAAGTCAATATCTCCTTTTCCGAAATAAGGCCAAAGATATCGGATCTGGGAAATCAAGAGGCTTTATGGATTGAGGCTCCTTGCACCGCAGTACTGTAAATGGCAAATGTTTACCGGAAGTGCATGCTTGGGCCTAGATTAATTACAAAAACGTCGATGACAAGGTAATGCAATGCAACAGTCGCGTTGTGTCTAGCTCTCAAACTGCCATAACTGGAGTCTGGAGTTCTAATTTCGGCGTGGAATTTCTTTTCCGCTTCATGGAAGTTGCTGAAAAACTTCATAAGTGATATCGCACCGTTCATACGGTGATGTCATAAACACACTCCCACGTCCCCTGCGCATATCTTGGCAAACTCTGGTGTTTGCTAGGTGTATTTATAGCTGCCATTTAGCCATGAGTGCATGGTGTGCGTGCAGTGGAATTCCACTTGGAAATAATTAGCCAACCAAAAGTGCTAATTAATTTGCGCGTTATCTCTTGCAGCGTTTAAGACATCATTCCAAAAAAATAAATAAATAAAAGCACTGAGGAGGAATTCGGCAAGGGGGGGCTTGACCGTTTATTACCTAACTACTGTCTTTTTTTCATTTTCAATAAACGTGACACTGTCAGCTGAGCTTCCAAGTTTTTCGCAGAATCCTAGGTTTGCCAATTTTGGCTTGAATCGTGAGTTCCTTTTTCTGTTTACGGCAAAATTAACCATACGGCTGAACACCAGTACCCTAGTCGTTTCCTCCCTACGTGTTGAAAGACTTTGCCAAAAACAATCTAATATCTACCGGTACGGAAACATTTTTAACACTTCCGAGCCTCCCACCCAAATTGAGCAAGTAAGACTTATATTTAAAATCCGTTCTAGTAGCCATACAGGGTTCCACCAGAAATTTCATTTTCAATTTCCCTGACTTTTCCAGGTTAAAGGTTTATAAAAAGATTTCCCTGACCATGCAATGACAATGTCAAAAATTGACACGTGCCAATATTATCCACAAATTGGCAAAATCGACACAGGACAATATATTTTAAAATTTGCCAATGACAATTTAACTTTTTCAAAATTAACATGGAAAAATGTTGAAAATTTTACAATTTTGTATTCGGATATGTACAGCGTTTTGCAAATTTGTACATGTACTCGGAAAATGTTGAAAATCTGTGCTTGGAAAAGGTTGAAAATCTTGCAAATTTGTACTCGGGGAAACGTTGAAAATTTTACATTTGCAGGCCCTACTTGAAAAACGTGAAAAAAAATTGCAAATCTGTACTCGGAAAATGTGAAGAATTTTGCAATTTTGTCCTCAGAAACTGTTGCAAATTTATACTTAAAATTTTTTTAAAAAGTTTGTAAATGGGCCATGAGCTAATTATATAGAAGCATTATTTTTCGATCGTGACAACATGACTACGTTGTGTTTCCCTGACTTTCCAAAAAAGTCCTTCTTCTATGACTTTTACAGGTTTTCCAGGTCTGGGGGTACCTTGCTATACAGGGTGATTCATAAGTCCATCACCACCCTGTGGCATTGCTTTTCATTGTTTTATGTGCTTTTCGTGTGTCAAGTTTGTAAACAGCGATAACCTCGCGTGAATTTTTTTAAACTAATTAGCGTGTCGGTTTTGTTCTCGTGACTTCACGACAACTAAAGTGCGATTCGCAAAACTTCTGTATACGAGTACCTCCAATAATATTTAAACTGGGATAACTTCCCCAATGATACAAATTAAATACAAGCCAAATGAACTGACTTCAGCTTGTGTTTCATCAACATAAAAATCATTTTCCTTTTCAAAGAGAACTTTTCAGTACTGACAAACTATCATACTTTCCACCAATGAGAGACACCAACCAGATTAACCTTCAATAACCTTGAAAGGCGATGACAAAATAAGAACAACAAATGGTAACGATACGTGCTCATGCAAATTGAGTTCTTTGAATCTCAAAAGGTGGTTTGTGTTCTGAGAAAAACCAGGCGTTCCAGCGCTCATGACGTTGATAAATATACAAAGTGCAATGAAAATGTCCATATACTGTACATACATGTACGTTGGTAAACGTTTTGCTACTGTACTTGTCCTGAGCAGAACAACTTGGAAAACACATCAATCATACGTTTTAATTGGAAGACTAGTTCAAAACTTGGCATTTGAATGAAAGACTTTGGCAACAGCTGATGGGAAAGCTGGGATATTGCAAAATGTCCCAATTACTTACTTCTACCCCCGGTGCAATAGCAGTCGAATATCAAAACAACATTTCGCAGAACTGCTAAAAATACTCCAAACAGCTTTTATGATAATGTAACACGCGAAATTCACTGACCATTTGTCAACCGTTCATCATTCATGGTTAGAACATCCGACAAACCTTCGGCAGCTTTATATTCTTGCCCTGCCATGTGTTTAGGCTCATCATCTGTTCGACAGATTGAAATTTCTCCATTTAGAAAGGCAACAGAACTTTTAGATAGAGCTTCAGGAGGAAACAACATTCATCAACATCCAAGAGCGACGATGAACAACAACTAAAACAGCATGATGTAGGCCTAAAGATGCTACGAGCTCCTATTCCTCACTTCTGCAGAAGCACGCTGCTTCTGGTCTTCTCCTGCTTCTGGTCTTCTCTCAGTAATAATGACACTAACTTGGTATCTATCCTTGCGTTACAGATGGCACGTGCCGCAAATCTCTGGCTACAATGCCACAAATTGCAAGGGCGACTCTGCAGCGGGCTCACATCTTTTGCGGCAGTTTCAGAAGGCGGTGTTCAAAGTCGGAACATTGATGACAACAGACTTTCAAGAATTTCGGTTATTTCGATTCAATTTTTTCAAATCTTTGCATGAATCTTTGCAGTGGAGCAATGAGTGCTACTTCAAAACGTAACCAGAACTTGAACAGCACCTCTACCTTACCATTTCCGGTTCATTCCACTTGGTGTAATGTTACCGGGTCAAATTCGGTAGACTCGGGTTCACATCCCGGGTCGGTTGTCCTGACCTTGGTTTACGTGGTTTCCCAAAGTAGTTTCGGGGCTAGCTTCTGGTACTACCGAGACTATTCCTCTAAAAATCGACGGTAACCATCTCCAGTAGTTGTCTTGTCTAGCATTTACCGGATCGTGTCCTACACTGCCAGTCCCTCTTCTGGCGCTTCATAGCCCGTGCTGCTCGAGCGCCCTAAAACTCCACACCCGGTCCAACCCGGCAACCCTCTTGGTGCAGTTCCACCTATATACAGGGTGTCCAGTTCCGCACTGTACAGGTGTAGATGGGTGTGTAGAGGGTCCAAAAGGGAGTCATTTGAGATAGGGAACCTATGGGCGCA
>JAQGAO010005335.1:0-13742 GCA_034697705.1 Ommatoiulus sabulosus
AATACACTAAAAAGTGGTCAACATAAACAGGTGGTCACCATTCAAAGGTGGTCACTTTTCCAGGTTTTACTGTACATTATTTCTTGGATAACAATCAGCACATGCAGCAATTTCCGCATTTGCAAAGGGCAGAGCCACCGTCTTGAATTCTCGTATACAGTCGAACCTCTTTAAGACGAATCTCTAGAAACGTCAACTTTTGTTCGTTTAATCCGTAGTTCGTATTAACAGATATCAGACTCAGTATCAGCTAGAAGTCGGACGGGGACTTGATAATGAATGGGAAAGATAGACGTTGTATAAATGTACAGTTATAGGGTACTCATTTATAAAATTTCAGATTTGCATGGGGTTGAATATAATTTCCAGATATAAAAGATATTAATGTGAAAAAAAAAAATTCAATAATCAACAATTGTACAGTTCAAAATATGTTTGAAACGAGGCCATTAAATCATTGCTGGAACGTGTTTCAGAACAGTGAATGACATTTGTACGAAACAGTTCATTCGAACAAATTTCAAATATATAACTTTCTGAATATCTTGTTTGTTTCCAGGTTAAATTTATCCCAATTTAGACATTTGTGGATCAAATATAGTTTTTTTGTAGTTGAGGTAATTTCGCAGTTTCGAAATTTTCATGCCAAATGTATGTTTGTCGATATCAGCACATTTCAGGAAATTTCAGCAAAGTGAAATATTTGTCTTTTATCGATCAATATATTTGCGGCAATTTCACCATCTTTCAAAGATAGTTTAGGCATAAAATTAAACATGTTCGATAAATTTGTCACATTTTAAAATTTTCCACGTTTTAAAATTTTAATTTACATGTAATTAAAACTTTGTATTATTTTTTTTGAAAAAAAAAAAAAAAAAAGTCATCTAACGATATAGGTGATCATGACGTTTTTAATTTATTTGAAATTACCCTATGGGAATTAAAAAATGTGACATTCAGCTACATATTTCCCAAGTAATGATAGTTAGTATAATGTTATATGCCTAAAGCCATGCATCTTCAAGAAATTATCTTGCGGAATCAATCATTTTTCATATTTTAGAAAAGTCGATGAAATTTATTGGAAACTGCATATTAAATATATGCTCGAATATATTTTTCAAATATAGGTCTACTTCGAAATGCATTTATAAAAAATACGTTTCAAATTTTATTTGAAATGCATTTTTTTTTATAAATGCATAAAAAAAATCTATGAATGTACACTGTATATACAGTATATCTAATGCTGAACATGCAAATATACTGTAATAACTTAAATACCACTGATTTCAATTTTAAAATTTGCACATTTGCCTAGCGGTTGAAAGCATTAAATCTCCCAAATTAAGATTAAATTGGCTTGATTTCAAAATTTTATATAAAATTATTATACATGTTGGTTATTTCGTCTATAGTATTAAGTGTACGGTAATATGCACCGGTTTTTTTTACAGTTGAAAATGCCTAAAGTCCTTAAATCAGACTTTACAGAATGTCCTATAGTTGCAGGTCAACATTTCTTGAAAATTTGTGGTAACTTTGGCAGTTGAACCAGAAATGTCAGAGTGATAACAACTAAAAATTTCTAAATATGAAAAATTAATAAAAGCCAAGATCAGCTTAGCGGTTAAACCTTCCTTATTTATAAATTATCACAGGTTACACCTTCACTTTGTAAAGAAGTATTTTTTTCAATTTTAAAAAAATATGTCCGCTTTGAATCAAATATACTGTATTAGAAAGGTGCAATCATATGTCCGAGAGATGCTCGGACAGAAAGCTACGTCAATCGCACTTTGGCAGTCGTGATCGAAATCAAGTGTGCGATATAGACATGCTAATTGGTTTTAAAAAAGTGCACCATTTGTAAACCAAGTTGCATTCCATTTGAACACGTGACTTCGCGACTGTCAAAGTGCGATAAACAAAGATTCTGTCTGAGTACCCCTAATAAATATATGTCCAGTAATCACCGACAATTTAAATATCAAGAAAAAAAGAAACCGGAGCATAGTTGTGCTATATATACAGCTATTATAGAACTACAGTATACTTCTGGGACTGCATATACATACATGTATACTAAATGATGACGTCATCATCAGAATTTTTATGAATGACATCATCAGAATTTTTCAAATGGTGTCAGCATCAGAATTTTAACGAATGGCGTCATCAGAATTTTAATCAAAGACATCCGAAATTCAATGAATAACGACATCAAATTTGCTTTATTGACGTCATCAGAATTTATAAAATGACCAGTAATCGCCGAAAATCTAAGTATCCAAAAAAAAAAAGACCCAGGTGCATAGCTGTACTATCCTGCAATTTTTTCAAGTAGAACTACAGTGTAATTCTGGGGCTGCATAATAAATGATGACGTAATTCATAAAAATTCTGATGATGACGTCATCAGAATTTTTAAAATGACCAGTAATCACCGAAAATCTAAATGTCCAGGAAAAACAAGACCCCGGAGCATAGCTGTGCTATCCTGCAATTTCCTTACATAGAACTACAGTGTAATTCTGGGGCTGCATAATAAATGCATGATGACGTCATCCATAAAAATTCTGATGATTACGTCATCAGAATTTTTCAAATGGCGTCAGCATCAGAATTTCAATAAAAGACGTCATCCGAATTTCAATGACTGACGTCATCATCAGAATTTTAATGAATGACGTCATCAGAAATTTAATGAATGATGTCATCGATTACAAATGTCTCATTTTTCTGACATTTTTAGGATATGTTTACGTCAGAAAGCGTGTCTGGACGAGAAACTTTCATGGCCATTTGAACCGAGAAACCTTTCAAAGTTTTCTAAACTGGCCATTTTGCGTCCAACTTTTTGGACAACAATAGTTTTGAGAGGAAAGGTCGAAAATCAGTGGTGGTCAATAGGGGGCAAGAACCGTCTTTTTTGCGCTTTATAATGGCCGTAAATGCGGGTGATTCCGCGACCGGTTCGTCGGTCCGGGAGTGATATCTTCATAGTGCCAAAATTGCGCTTTTGTCAGGCTTGTACCAAAAAAAAGGCACTTTTTCCTCCAATTCTGCTTTTTTTGTGTCGTATTTTTCCTTCGTAGCAGCACCTCGTCATTGAGCCTTTTTACGAGCCGTGACACGAGATTAAAAAGCCCCGAACAAGACGCCTTGCGGTGTCTTTATTTACGGGGTGGGTGCTGAAAAAGTCCGCGGGATTCCGTTTTTTACACGCCGTGTAATGACCGGGTCCTGCTCCGGTCATAAAGGCGGGCGAGCGGTACTGCATGGGTACTGATTTTACGACACCTGGGGGGATCTGACCGATAAATAAGGGTGGAAAAGCTGCTCCATCGAGATTCCTCCAGATGTTGTGTGGGAGCTTGCTTGACCACTGTCCGGCAACAGCGCGTCTGCAGTTCTCCGAGTGACCTGAGTAACTAGCATATCGCACCCCCGCTTCAGGGGTGACACAACTCAAAGAAAAAATTCAATAGTTTTGGCAAGTTTTGTAGAAATTTAATGCTGTAATTCATACATTTTTTGATGATGTCATTCATTGAAATTTAAATGATGACAACATTCATTGAGATTCGGATGAATGACGTCATTCTTTGAAATTCGGATGAATGACGCCTTTAGTTCAGATTCAGATGATGACGTCATGTATAGAAATTCGGATGATGACGCCATGCAATGAAATTAGGGTGATGACGTCAATCTTTGAAATTCGGGTGGTGGCGTAATTCATTGAAATTCCTATGCTGATGTTATTCATTGAGATTCGGATGGTGACGTCATTCACTGAAATTCGGATGATAACGCCATTCGTTCTCAATCCGTTCAAATTCGGATGATGACGTCATGCGTTGAAATTCGGATGATGACGCCATGCAATGAAATTCGGGTAATGGCGTCATTCATTGAAATTCAGGTGGTGGCAAAATTCCTATGCTGACGTCATTAATTGAGACTCGGATTATGACGCCATTCGTTCAAATTCGGATGATGACGTCATGCATTGAAATTCGGGTGGTGGCGTCATTCATTGAAATTCCGATGCTGACGTCATTCATTGAAATTTTGATGACGTCATTTATTAAAATTCTCATGTTGACGCCATTTGAATAATTCTGATGACATCATCATCAGAATTTGCATGAATGACGTCATTATTTATTATGCATCCCAAGATGCATACTGTGGTTGTCAGTATTGCCACCATATTTTGCCATGCATTAAAAGTTGATTAATCTCAAAATGAAAAATTTTGATTTTTGGCACTTCTGAAACAGGGGTGCAAAATATACAATATAGAATTTTTGGAGTTAACAAATCAGAACAGAATCTGAATTCATTCCAAATCTGTGTATAAAAATCAGCATGCCGACTTTGCCCACGTGATTTAAAAAGTGCTAAAGTGCTATTCGCAAAGCTTCGGTCTGAGTATCCGTAATTACATCTTATCGTATAATAATTTTTTTTAAAATAATGTAACACTTTATCGCTTTTTCCACTAAGGTTAATATTCATGATACCACATCTCGGAAACCACCTGAGATATAGTACGATAAATGCAAAGTCAATTCGAGATCTTAAGATGACCTCATCGGGAGAAGTCAGACCACATTAATCACACCAAAAAACTGGAGCTTGTCTGACGATAAATTCGGCAATTCGTATGCCGACCGCAGATTCTGCTAGATTTACTTCTCTCTGTGGCCCTAAATCACAAAAGGGGGCGTGAATCGATGCATAATTTTGCTTTTATTTTGGCAGTATCGCACTGTCTGGTGGCACTGACATGCTTGCAAGTTCACCAAACTTGATCAGAATTTTCCTCACTTTTTTTACACGTCTCTGTGCTCGATTGAACCATGCAGTCTGCTATTTGGTAGCCATTTTGAAAAAAAAAAAACATTTTCACTGGCGCTATACAAACGTGATATTGCTAACCTGAAATCTTGGCACCACGAACTGTTGAAGAGTTAAAGATTATGACACAACTTATTCGTCCATCAAGGAAGCCAACAAACCACTATCTCCAAGAAAATACATGTATACCAAGTACATGCAACGCATGTAAAATGTAAAGGAAATGGACATTACTGCCATCTTGGCGTTGCCCCAGAGGGATGAATACATGGTACCGATATCGGGTACAAATCAAAACGTGTTTCCAAATAAAACATGGCAAGGGTATCAGGCGTTGACACGTGCAATGTAAAGCGCATGGAATTTACAAAGGGGTTTTTTGGTTACTTTTGACACCCATGGCTAGTCGGTGTAAGCACGCCTGGAATGCTCGCATTCAAAGGGTTAGGTGGAGGACCAATTGCATCTGTCTGAACACGAACAACGCTTAGCCCTGTCTGGAAAAGTGACATTTTTGGCGAATTCCATTTTTATGTGTTTTTGATGACCCGAGGTCGTCCTCTACGGCCCTGCCTCATATATGAGCAGCTTTCAGCAGTTGGACACCTGACGGTGTCTACCTGCACCGACTGTCTGGGACAACCACAATTATTCGTTTCGAATAGTTTTTAAAGGCCGTCACACATGAGGAAATTTATATCTGGAAATAAATTGCGAGAAATTGCTTGAAAGTTATTTCAAATGACGCAATTTCCTTTTAATGCACATATATGGAGCAATATTTATATACAGTATATAGAATATATCCCTACAGTACATGGCAGCACTGCTATTATTCCATGCTATGACGTGTGTCTTTCTTGATTGGTTATCTAACAGAAAGAAACTTTTGTGCATGCCTGTAAAATTACCCATGACGTCAGTTTCTTTCCCGAAATAAGTTGCTCGGAATAGGATCATTTTCAATTCTGGAAATATACTGCCAATTTATTTGACATGGAAATTTGTCCCAACACATGGGGAAATATCAAGCAATAATATATCTGGAAACAAGTTTCGGGATATAAATTTCCTCGTGCGTCAGTGTCTTAAAAAAAACATTCAACTACAGTACTCAATGGCCATTGTTAAAATTATTAAGCGTTATGCTGTCATCGTAAAAATTTTCACGTACAATTTCATGTACTTTTTCATTACACTGTATCACTTAAGTGAGTAATCGCCATGATAATATGTAGCACACATTGTTAAGGTTGTCACACCGTCACACGAGAAAATTTATATCCCGAAATAAATTGCAGGATAATGACGGATATTTATCTCAACTGAAAAAAATGTCCTGTTGCATGCACACATTGAGCAATAATTTTCAGAATATATCCCTATACACAATATGACAACACTTTTTAAAAGGGAAATATGGGAAAACCAACTTGACGACACTGCTTATTGTCTCTCCTGAGTGGCAATAACTGCCAATAAGGTGCTTCTGTGAATGACTGTAAAACCTATGACGTCAATGTGTTTCCAGAAATAACTTGCTCAGAACAGGATAGTTTTATATTCTGGAAATATATCCGAAAATATTTCCCAACACACGAGGAAATATTAAGTTAGCGTTCTGAACGTTTTAACCATGGGTTTTAAAAATGAAAATTCCCAACTGAAAGTAATTAGACTTTATTGATGTTCTTAAAATTGACAAATTGGAACATTTAATTTCTCATAATTCGCATTCTAAAAACACAACTTTTTGAACATGCCTTTAATTTCCATAAATATGACAATAAATTGCCTCGTGTTTTACGTCCTTTAGGCTTTAGACAACTCGACAACAGTCAGAAATTTGCCCAATGTGGATTTGTGTCATTCAGAATCGTCATATTTCATGCATTTTTGTCTAATATGTTACAATAGTATTTACAATTTCTTTGAAATTAACGAAAATAGGCAACGAATTGTGCAAGTACACAATTTCTGAGTGCAAGTACCAAATACTATGGAACCATAGTTTTAATGTTTTGTACTGCATTGTAACGCATGATAAAGTAAAGTAACAATACATTTACGAATTATATGCAACGAATTGTGCAAGTACACAGTTTCTAAGAGCAAGTACCGAGTGCTATGGAACCATAGTATTAACGTTTTGTACTGCATTGCAACGCATGATAAAGTAAAGTAACAATACAGGTACAAAATATAATTGTGCAAGTACACAGTTTCTAAGTAAAAGTTTACCAAGTAGGCTACTATGGTACCATAGTTTTAACGTTTTGTACTGCATCGTAAAGCATGATGCAATAGCCGTACTCATACGTACATGTAGATGGAAAACTAAAATGTATATGTAGATAAATGTAGTTTATTATGTTATTATAAACATATATATATATGTTAACACGTGTATATAAATCCATTTTACAAATAGCATATAGATATTCAACATGCTTTTTACACGTAACAAACATGGTTTTTACACGTATAAAATACTCGGGATATACTAAGCAAAACAAATGTACGCTATTTCATGTAAAAAAAACGTTTGCTAAATCTAAAATATATGCATGCGACATGTAAATACATGTTTTACATAACATATTACGTGTATTTTGATGTTAAATTGTATATTATATATAAATGTAGGCCTAATTAACATATGATATGTACAGTATAAACAGTATTTATTAAATAGCTTTAGAGCAAAAAATGCTTAGTGCGCAATCGTCACCAAACGGAACTTTATCCACACTTACATTTACGTTTTCCATGTACGTCAAACTGCAATAAAGCAACAATTTACATACTACATGTACGATCGTACTGACATTAAATAGAAACTATGATAAGGGCTAAGATGTCTTTTTCACTGAACATACAGTAAATGCTCATTTTACTCGACTTAACACCGTCTTAAATCAGAAATTGAAGATGTTTGAGTTGTGACACTGCTGAAGACACGGTCACATATATCTCGCAAAAGAGCAATTCGCAAAATGGGGAAAATGTGAAATTTCAGAACACCATGGATGTAAAAAAAAAAAAAAAACATTCCGAAACGTACCTTTACCCGAAAGCTTTGTTTTCTGCGGTACTCCCGTGATATGCATGCTCCGTTTTCACGTCGAAATGTATTCACCACACGGACAGCATTACTCGATCTTGAGTTCGTCCATAAGTCGCGAGATTACCTCGCCATAAGCCGATCAACCGTGTATTTTTTGCACTTAAAAAAACTGCTTTTTTCGTAGCGCAAAACTGCGAAAAAAAACCAAAACCTTGCGGTTTCAGCGCCTCCACCTGCCCGTCTATTTGTGTCGAGGTGGCCAGCACGGAGCAGGCACAGGGGGTTTCGAAAGGACCCCAGGGTACGTTCCCCGTCTGCCAATTCGCCCTAGCCTTTACCGGTGACGCAACCACCTCCTAGCCAATCAGGGGCCTGGGAACGTGAGGGTGTAAAAGGTCGAAAAGCTCATCAAATGAAGTGCTGAAATTAAAAAAAAAGTCTATCCGCACGAAAAAAAATAGCCACCTTAAAACTGAAGGGTAAAGGCCAAGGGTCAAGTTCACCGGTTTGATCCGTGGGGGTAAGGAACCAGATTGAGCGGCCCAGCAGGTGGCGCCCGCGTCCCCTTTGCACGTGACTGAACTGAACTGTGACGCGCACGTACCTGACCCACATTTCGGTTAACCCACGCACGAGGCGCTGATGGTCACCTTATACAGTTTGAGGGGCCATTTGGGGATAAAGCACCCCACGAAGAATTCTAACTCGGAAGTTTCATTGACTAAATTTAGATGAATTTCCGTTGAAAAAAAAACTATATTTAAAAATTAAATGTCTGTTACATATATAAATTTTGTGGAAACACATTTTCATAATATATGTTAATGAGTACATAATGCATTACAAATGTATTGCATACATTGTTCAAATATAAACAATGATATTATATTGCACTGTAATGCAAGGTAAAATAAAGTGAAATTACTGTCATTACAAATGTATTGCATAAATGCATTATATTCAACAATGCATTGAAAAAACATTCTTCTAATGCAATCAATATGCTAATGTATTTTTTTAAATATGTTAACGATGCATTTAGAATTACATCGAATGTTCTAATCTATGCATATTGCACCACTACCTCAGAAGTGACACAACTCAAAAATTTTCATTTTTCAAACTTGCTTCATCGCAAATATGAAGCAAGTTTTACTGCACTACTGTATAATGCATGGTATAAAATACAGTGAAATTACTATCATTTAGCCGAAACTATAATACAGTAACTTCAAACTACATGTATGTCTTAAAACGGAAATTGGCATTTCTGTGTTGTAAATTAAGTTGTGAGACTTCAGACTTAGTGTACCTCAACCAATATTATATAAATGTTAACCAACATTTTTATATATTAACTATTGATTGAAGTATACTAAGTCTCACAACTTAATTGTCATCATTCCCCAGCCACTTGGCACTTGTCAGAAGACATGCAAAAAAAATCATTTTTGAGTTGAGTCACTTTTGAAGCGGGGGTACGATATTTTGAAATATACCCTTAAATCAACTTTCAATCTGTAAATACATCGCTCCACACTAATATTTATTACGAAAACATATTTCTAATGATGCATTCTAGATTTGAGTAAAAAGCACAATTGCTTGAGATACAGCAGTTGAGTAAGCGAGTGGTTTCCTCGGCTCCTGCCATTTTCCCTTCAACAATTTTATTAATTTTCCTCACCCTGCCGTTTGCAGGGCGCCACCCTTCCTCTTTTCCCTTTAACTCGATTCCCAATCGAGTATTACATGGTTGGAGGCGGTGGGGGTCAAGTGTGGTGACCCCTGGAGAGCTCCCTTGTCGGGGTGTTGGCCGGGCCGTGGCGCGCACCCTATAATATAGTCGTGGTGCGGAGGGGGGAATTCCCTGTCATATTTACAATTCGGACCCCCGTCAGCCGTCGGTGGCGGCGAATTAGCCCAGGTAAAAGGGAAAGGAGCCGAAATTGGGCACGAACTGGCCCAAAAGTGCGTGGGAAAAGCCCTCGGGCGCGGGGCTGGGACACGGAGGTGTACAGCTGGGTTAATGGGCCCCGTCTGAGCGCCACCCCGGGAGCCCCATGGGCTTCCCTACCTTGCATGAATGTCTACCTGAATCATCCGTGCTACCTGCGCTCAGGTGCAAAGCGAAATTCGGCCATCTTCTTCGTACTTTAATTCCTAGCAATTCTACTTTCATATAAATGCATTTTAGGGGAAAGTGCTTTTAGGAATCAGTTATCATGAGGCTTTCGTAAATTTGCTCCATGTGTATTTTTATATGGAAAAAAAAATAATAACGTTAGTTAGAAAATTGTATTTTCAGAATTTGGGAAATGCTCTATACCGGAAGTATGGAGCACCACCTTAATTTTTAAAAAACTCGGGAATTCTTTCCCTTTAACGTAAATATTTCTTATTCGTAAATAACCTTTCACTCCAAAGTATAGAGTTCGTCTCAGGCTCATAACAATGTGTATACTGTATATATTTGTTGATTTAAGAAAAAATACGTTTACGACTTTTCCAAAATGGAACATCAAATTGGAATATGGAGCGGCGTTCCATACCACTTGTCATTTTGCTGAATTTGTAAACGTTTACTTACTTTTTAAAAAAATTAATATTAAGGATAAAGAAACAGTTATTTTTTGAGCTTGCAAAGAAAAACCGCACCAAAATGTCTACTTAATTTGGGGTAAAAGGTTATTTCACTTTTTTTTAAATATTTATCTAAAGAAGTACATTTCTGATGTAGAGTATTGCAGGATTGCAGGTAAATGGTTAAACATACTGCATAACTCCAATCTAGAAACTTTTAATATATATATATACCAATTCCATAGTAATTTTATATATATGTACAGTATTTATAACAATGTACCTTATGCTGATTTTGTCATCATGACATTATCGTGACATTTCATTGGCGAAAGTTATCAGGAGGCATGTCTTTTTTTAGTTGTTGATTCGATGAAAAGATCACGTACTGTAACTCTGTATTAGGTCCATTGGAACCTATTCCATGTCATTATTCTAAAAATTAACTTAAATTCTTCGATGTTTTCGTAACAAATGTTTATGTTTGAACTTGGGGGAAGTTTAAAACTGAAATGCTTTAAATACAATTCCCTTGACATAATGGCATGTTTTTTCTTTCAGTTTAACAGAACATTATTAAAATATCTGACTTTAATTAGTAAATGAAGCTTTCGGTGAGTATAGGCAATTCCTTCCATAAAATTAAAATAAAAAATGCAATAAATTGAAACGTTTTCTAAACGAATAAAGGCATCAAGATGTCTTCAATAAAACAAGTTTTTCTCATAATAACAATAGTTTTCCACAGCAAGCCTCTGTACTCACCATTGAAATATGACATTTTTTGAATCGACAGCACATACATGTATCTTGTTTGCAGATAAACAGTTAATTTATAAAACAAAGTATAATCAAACTCATAAATTCCAATGGGAGAGCCTGAGTTATTTTTCAATCAATAGGTATTTTCCGATATTAAAACTAGGCCTGGTCAATTATTTTATATAGGATGTAAGTATGTGACTTTTCAAAACGTACATTTCAGGTTTCGAACAAAACTTATTTGATAACATTGCATAATAAAATGCGCTGTTTTTGGAAGAACCATCGTCTGGTATCAAAATGCGTCATAAATCAGATGTAAATAATTCATTTAGTTTACTTGATAGAAGATTTTTTTCTCACCAGTGCAACAGCCATGCTATTTCCGAATTTCGTTTTGCACCTGAGTGCAGCTGGCACGTGGACTTGGCATGTCCATGATGCCAAAATGGGGTCCGAGTCGTACCCCTGCCTTTCCCCGGGGCAAGAGGAGGTACCGGGGAAAAGATTTCCGAAAATCGTTTTCAGTAAGTCAGGTGCGTCAGTAGCATACTTCTCGAAATTATCAGTTTTTTTTTCTTTTTCAATTTTGTGAGAAAAAATAATGTATCCCCTAAATTGTTGAGGGCGAAGAACGGTGGGAACTGCCCAAAGCGCAACGGCAGCGATCGACTTCTACAAGGGTCTGACCCGCTTTATGTCCGAGTAATAGGGGCATCCTTGATCCCAGGTCAGTCGGGGTCTACAATGGCGTTTATGGCGGCCCAACGGCAAGGACCTTGATAGAGCTAAATGTGGTGGCTAATTGGTTTATAAGGTCATGAAGGTTGTTTCATTTATGAATGGCCCTCCGGCAGAACTGCCCTCTGGTGGTCCGAGTGGTAGAAGTCCATCATCAGGCAAAGCACTTGAGATACAGCAGTTATGTACGCGAAGCTTATCCTGCTTTTACTACGTCCACACTGGAGGAAACATAGAGCAACTTCTTGTTGCTGATTAATGTCACTTGTTTCAGGAAACATAAGCTCATGTAAAGAGCACATGGTAATGTTTCCAGAAACGATGGGCAACAGTTAGTAACAATAAGTTCCTCTGTGTTTCCTCCAGTGTGGCTGTTGCTGATTAATGCAACTTCTTTCTGGAAATATAAACTTACATGTATGTAAAGAACACTTGTTTATGTTTCCAAATACAATTGGCAAGAGTTAGTAGCAAGAAGTTCCTTTATGGTTCCACCAGTGTGGCTGTTTCTGATTGATGCCACTTGTTTCTGAAAACAAACTTATGTAAAGAAAAGATGTTCATGTTTCCAGAAAGAACTGGCAACAGTTAATAACAGTAAGATTGATGGCACTTGTTCCTGGAAACAAACTTATGTAAAGAACACATGCCTATGTTTCCAGATACAAGTGGCAACAGTTAGTAGCAAATAGTTCCTTTATGGTTCCACCAGTGTGGCTGTTTCTGATTGATGCCAATGGTTTCTGGAAACATAAACTTATGTAAAGAAAAGATGTTCATGTTTCCAGAAAGAACTGGCCACAGTTAATAACAGTAAGATTGATGGCACTTGTTCCTGAAAACATAAACTTATGTAAAGAACACATGTTCATGTTTCCAGAAAGAACTGGCAACAGTTAGTAACAGTATAAGTTCCTCTATGGTTCCACCAGTGTGGCGGTTTCTGATTGATGACACTTGTTCCTGGAAATATAAACTTATGTAAAGAAACATGCCTATGTTTCCAGAAAGAAGTTGACAACAGTTCCAAGAAGTTCCTCTTGTTTCCACCAGTGTGGACGAGGCCTAACAATCAAAAATATATGACGAATAAGGTAACTACAGTAAAACTCATTTTCGAAAAAAAAATGCATGTATTAATTCATTCTCAAGATGTGAAATCGTAGATATGAACCTCTTTTTCAAACAAATTGTTTATTGCTGGTGCGAAAGGAAAAAATTCTATAGAATAAAATTGCTTTTTTTTGCACTGTTGCACGGGTTACATCATAGATGGCGCTGGTGAGTTTTGCCAATATCCTTGTGATCCGGTATCACTTTCTCTAGCCTAGCTCACCGTCAGGTCATCACACAAGGGGTGTGACGTCACGTCCGTGGACTGGCCTCACCCTCTAATTCAATTAACACCCAGCACCCCCAACGGGAGGTGCGAATTGCGCGTCTGGCGAGCGTTGCCAAAACTTTTTGCTCACCTAAGCGAAGGCTGGGGTGCGTCCAGTGATTAATATATCGGTGCGCTAAGGACCGGAAGTTGTAAAGGGGGCATTGTGTTCCCAAGTCCCCTCCTGTATGCAAACAAAAGGCCTCATTAAAGCGAGTCGGAGGTGAGGGTGAGTGGGGCCAATTACACGGGGAGTGAGTAAGGACCACCCAGAGGGCTCTTCGGTGACTACCAGGGGTCATCCCTGCAGTAGGGGCCTAATTAATCAGCCATGTT
>JAQGAO010005336.1:0-13741 GCA_034697705.1 Ommatoiulus sabulosus
CGTCTTTGTCCATCTGGATGCTGGCGGCCTCGACGTCTTTGTCCATCTGGATGCTGGCGGCCTCGACGTCTTTGTCCTTCTGGATGCTCCCGGCCTCGACGTCTTTGTCCTTCTGGATGCTGCCGGTCTCGACGTCTTTGTCCTTCTGGATGCTGCTGCTTCTATCATTGTCTTCATCCTTCCGGATGCTGGTGGTCTCGACGTCTTTGTCCTTCCGGATGCTGCTGCTCTCACTGTCTTTGTCTGCCTGGATGCGGGTGCCTTCAATGTCTTTGTCTGTATCGATGCTGCTAGTTTTGTTGCCTTTGTCCGTCTGGATGCCACCAGTTTCAACGTCTTGGACAGTCTTAATATGGCTGACTTCATTATCTTTTTCTTTCTGGATGATGTTGGTTTCACAGTCCTCGTCCTTCTGAATTCTGCTTCCTTCATCATTGTCTTTGTCCTTCTGGATGCTGTTTGTTTCTTTGTCTTCATCTTTCTGGAAGCTGTTAGAATTGTCCTCTCCGACAGTCTGAGAAGGACTGGCTTTGTTACTATTATCTTTCAGCGGTCTGTTATTTGTTTTGGCCTTTAAGTCTTTGACTGCCATGAAGCGAGAGTGGTTGGCCACGGCTGCCTCGTTGTTCCAGAAGCGTTCCAACGCATCATAGATCGGACCCTCGAAGCGTTCCAGGGCACGAGTTATGGCATAGATGTAGTAATCATTCTTCAACCATTTGCGAGTCTTGAAGCGCTGGTAGGAAGCATCTCTGCTGATGTTGAAAGCTCGACTAGCGCTTCTGGTCGCATTGCTCCAGTAATCCATTATCTCACTCCTGATGGCTTCGAAGGTTTTGTTATCGATGTCCCAATAGACGTTGACCATGTCCTTTCTGATGTTGAGGTAACTTCGGGTGCTCTTTTCTTTGTCCGCTTCGAATTGGATGGTCTCGTTGGTCATCATGGCCCGAAAACTCTCGTAATAGAACCTCTTGATGGACCGAACATTTTTGTTCAATTGGACTTGGCCAGCCCCGAAGATGCCGGACAGTACCTCCTTGGCGGTCAGGAATCTTCGGCACAAGGAACACTCTCTACAGGTGACCAGCGCACATTCTTGGCGGCTGATCGGAGGCAATTCTGGACCGGGTTCTTCGGGATGGCTGTCGTCCGAGGTTTTTAGCTCTTCTTTGTCCACGGTGATGATCGCTTCATCCGGTGAGGCCATGCTTCGGGTTTCTTTCAGTGCTTCTGGCAAAGTCTGAAATGAAAGTAAATTAATGTAAGATTTTTTGTCAAAAAATGACTTTTTACACTTCTTGACCATTCAATAAGGTTTTTTTGACCCAAAAATAACTTTTTAAACTTCTTGACCATTTAATAACGGTTTTTGACACAAAAAATGACTTTTTACACTTTTTCTTGACCATTTAACGTTTTTTTTTTACCCAAAAATGACTTTTTACACTTTTTTACCATTGAATAACGTTTCTTTGAACCAAAAATGGCTTTTTACACTTCTTGCCCATTCAATAACGTTTTTTTACCCCAAAAATGACTTTTTACACTTTTTCTTGACCATTCAATAACAGTTTTTTGACCCAAAAATGACTTTTTACACTTTCTTGACCATTCAATAACAGTTTTTTTACCCAAAAATGCCTTTTACACTTCTTGACCATTCAGTAACGTTTTTTTGACACAGAAATGATTTTTTACGTCTTGAACATTCAATAACGGTTTTTTGACCCAAAAATTATTTTTTTACACTTTTTCTTGACCATTTAATAACCTTTTGTAACCCAAAAATGACTATTTACACTTCTTGACTATTCAATAACGGTTTTTTTGACCCAAAAATGATTTTTTTACACTTTTTCTTGATCATTTAATAACGGGGTTTTTTTTACACAAAACGACTTTTTACACTTTTTCTTGACCATTCAAAGACGGTTTTTTGACCCCAAAATGACTTTTTACACTTTTTCTTGACCATTCAATAACTTTTTTGATCCATTAATGACTCTCTACGCTTTTTTTTTTTACCCAAAAATGACTTTTTACACTTTCTCGACCGTTCAATAACGTTTTTTTTTACCTAAAAATGACTTTTTACACTTTCTTGACCATTCAAAAACGTTTTTTTTTTACCTAAAAATGACTTTTAACACTTCTTGACTATTCGTTATGACATTTTGTTAGTTAATAAATGACGCCATTATGAGACTAAAAAAATAAGGAAAGAAGGTTTTTTTTGTGAAGAAAATGCTTTTTTAAAAAAAAAAAATAATACAATTAAATTTTATTAATTAATAAATGACGAAATTTTAATAAATTAAGTTATTAGCAGAAAGAATGTGAAGTTTTTAAAAAAGAAAAATAATTATTTTTGACCAATTATTTTGATTATTAATTTTTGACCAAAAAGACTTTAAAAAAGCGACATTTTGTTGACCAAAATAGAACAATTTCAAAAAAGAAAATGACATTTTTCGACAAAAAAATGAGTTATTTACCAAAAATAACGCCTTATATTAAACATACATGTAATCTATACGCTGTCCGAGTTATTTATTGGTCATTTATTAATATCAAAATAATTACAAAAATTTTTCAAGTATGAATAGAAGGCTCATTACTAAGCTCCTAACCCTTGACCCGAGGTAAAAAGACCAGCAAAAATAGAAAAGGGCGCAAAAGCGAGGTCCAGAATGTCGAAGCAAGGGGTTGAAAACAAATGATCCGGATATAAAAATGGGGTCACGACCTTTTCATTCGCGCCCTTTTTTATTTTTAGCCGGACTGGGAAACTCAATTTTTTACGCCAGAATATCCGAGATATCCAAAAAATCAAATATTGTCTCTTAATCTACGATTTGTTCTCGATTCAACCGAATTTCGTTTATTTCCGTCACATTTTTAGAATTTTTACAAAAAAATAATTCAATTTGAAAAAAATGCATTTGCTTATCATTGCACCGTGTTAAAAACTGGCTCAACAACTGAAATTCCTCGTATTTTCCGGAAATATAAACAATTTCAAAACCTAAAAATTTATCTTAAAATCTAAGATTCTTCCTAATTTGAACGACCTTCGTTTATTTCAGTGACATTTTTAGAATTTTTGCAAAAAAATAATTCAATTTGAAAAAAATGCATTTGCGTATCATTGCACCGTGTTAAAAACTGGCTCAAAAACTGAAATTACTCGTATTTTCCGGAAATACAACAATTTCAAAAACTAAAAATTTGTCTTAAAAATCTAAGATTCTTCCTAATTTGAACGACCTTCGTTTATTTCAGTGACATTTTTAGAATTTTTACAAAAAAATAATTCAATTTGAAAAAAATGCATTGAAAACACATGTGGCCAAAATGGACCCATTAACCCTTGACCACTGGTCAAAAATGTTCAAAATTTTAACACTTACCACGTGTTGATGTTGACGTACGCGAACAAACGCAGTTTCCGCAAATGAAGAAAATTTTTAAAACTTTTTAAAAAGTTAGGGAATTTGTTATAATTTAATTTAAAATTTTAGTTAACACTTTGTTGCCGAACTGACCACAACGATGGTCAAGTTTGGAATGAAAAAAAAATGTAGGGCATGCTAGTGTCGGGTCACGCCCACAAAACGCTGGTAACCAATAGGAGCAAAGGGCTCGAACATTGCGGGCCAATAGGAGGAATGGGCAGGAAAATAAGCCTAAATGAAATACGGGCACCGAAATGAGCCAATAGAAACGCGTGTGCCACACGGGAATTAACTTTCCCGGGGTCAAAGGTGGGAATTTCAAATTTCATCATTTTTAACGCTTCAACCATAGTCAACGTTTCTCATTTTGAAACAATGTTTTCAGTTTTTCAATATTTTTTCTTTCTTTAAAAATGTCAAAATATCACAAATTTATCAGAAATTTCATTAAAAAAAATGAAAATTCCTCGTTATTTACCTTGGATAACGACTGAAAAACATCCTTCCTTGAAAATATTTCATAAAAATCCCGTAGACCCTGTTCTGAACACCGAATTTACCTAAAAAAATTGAAATTTTAGTGAAATTTCAATTGAATATATATAGTAAAGTACTATAAAGTACTATACATGTATATGTAATGAAATATATAAACTATAAATATTTTTAAAAAATACCAGGGTTCTTTTTCCCCAGAAATTTCCTTTTCAACTTCCCTGATTTTTTCCAGCTTTAAAGAAAAATTCCCCGATCAATTGACAATCAGTCAAAAATTGACAATATTCAAAAAAATCGGACAAAATATTGCGCAAAAATTTACTAAATTGATAAGTTTGAAAATTAACGTAGAAAAAATGAAGAAAATTGACAATTTTGTACATTCGGAAAATGTTGAAAATGTTGCAAATTTGTTATTCGGAAAACGTGGCAATTTTTGCAAACTTGTATACTCAGAAAACGTTGAAAATTTTTGCAAACTTGTACTCAGAAAACGTTGAAATTTTTTGCAAATTTGTACTCAGAAAACGTTGAAAATTTTCGCAAATTTGTACTCGGATAATGTTGGAAAATTATGGAAATTTGTACTGTGATAACGTGGAAAATTTTGCAAATTTCTACTCGGAAAATGGGCCCTGAGCTAACCATGTAGAAAACATTGATTATGCAACGCAACAACCTGAATCCGTTGAATTTCCCTGACTTTTTCAGACATTTTCAATTTGCCTGACATTTCCAGGTCTTCCAGGTCTGGGGGTGTCCTAAATACTCCGCCATGCATTTTTTGCAATTTTTTTGAATTTTTTTTTTACAAAAAAAAAAATATCTAAAAATGTTAGAAAAATAAACTGAAATAAGTTCGATATAAAATTGAATAAATAATTTAATATTAAAATTAATGAAGAAGTTGATCGAAAAATATAATTTCATCCTGTTCGGAGATCTTCTTCCGGAGCGTGTTCTGAAGTAGATGGTCACTCTTGTCCCGCCTTAAGACGCGAAAATGAATTTTGTCCACTTGGTTAACCACGCACCTTTGACATCTTTCCTCTTGTAACTTCTGGTAGCGATTTCTGTCCACCTCCAGGCGATGGAGGAACACTTGGGACACCACGTCTTCGGTGCCAACGAATCTGCGGTTTTCTACGACCATCTCATCCAAGATTTTCAAGAGCTCGTCGTTCAAGTCATTCAAGAATTGAATTACATTGCCGACTTTGAACTCGAGGACTTCCTCGATCTCATCGTCCGTAGCCTTCTGGATGAGACTTCTTCCGTAGTCTTCGTCCTTCTTGGTGCGGACGGTTTTATCATCTTTGTCCTTCTGAGTGCTACTGGTCTCATTGTCTTTGTCCGTTCGGATTATTCCGGTGATATAGTCATTGTCCGTCTGCGTGCTTCTGGTATGATAGACCTTGCCCATGTGGATGCTGCTGGACACATTGTCATCGTCCTTCAGAATACTGCTTCCTTCATCATCGTCTTTGTCCTTCTGAGTGCTGCTGCTGCTCTTGATGTCTTTGTCCTTCTGGATGCTGCTGCTGCTCTCAATGTCTTTGTCCTTCTGGATGCTGCTGCCAATCTCGATGTCTTTGTCCTTCTGGATGCTGCTGCTGCTGCCAATCTCGATGTCTTTGTCCTTCTGGATGCTGCTGCTGCTCTCAATGTCTTTGTCCTTCTGGATGCTGCTGCTGATCTTGATGTCTTTGTCCTTCTGGATGATGCTGCTGCTGCTCTCAATGTCTTTGTCCTTCTGGATGCTGCTGCTGCCAATCTCGATGTCTTTGTCCTTCTGGATGCTGCTGCTGCTGCCAATCTCGATGTCTTTGTCCATCTGGATGCTGCTGCTGCTCTCAATGCCTTTGTCCTTCTGAATCCTGCTGCTCTCGATGTCTTTGTCCTTCTGGATGCTGCTGCTGCTCTCGATGCCGCTGGTTTCATTGTCTTTGTCTGTGTGCATGCTGCTAGTTTTGTTGCCTTTGTCCATCTGGATGCCACCAGTTTCAACGTATTGGACAAACTTACTACTGCTGATTTCATTATCTTTTTCTTTCTGGATGCCGTCCTTCTGAATTCTATTTCCTTCATCATCGCCTTTGTCCTTCTGAATGCTGTTTGTTTCTTTGTCTTCGTCTTTCTGGAAGCTGCTAGTATCGCCCTCTCCGATAGTCTGAGAGGGACCGGCTTCGTTACTATTATCTTTCAGCCGTCTGTTATTTGTTTCAGGCTTTAAGTCTTTGACCGCCATGAAGCGAGAGTGCTTGGTCACGGCTGCCTCGTTGTTCCAGAAGCTTTCAAACGCATCGATGATCCGACACCTGTAGCTTTCCAAGACACGAGTCATGGCATCGATGTAGTAATCATCCTTCAACTGTTTGCGAGTCATAAAGCGCTGGTAGGAAGCATCTCTGGTAATGTTGAAAGCTCGATTCGCGCTTCTGGTCGCGTTGCTCATGTAATCCATTATCTCATTCCTGATGGTTTCGAAGGTTTTGTTATCAATGTCCCAGTAGACGTTCACCATGTCCTTTCTGATGTAGAGGTAACATCGGGTGCTCTTTTCTTTGTCCGCTTCGAATTGGATGGTCTCGTTGGCCATCATGGCCCGAAAACTATGGTAATAGAAGCTCGTGATGGTCCGGGCAGTCTTGTTCAATTGGACTTTGGCAGCCTGGAAGATGCTGGACAATTCCTCCTTGGCGGCCAGGAATCTTCGGCACAAGGAGCACTCTCTGCAGGCGACCAGCGCACATTCTTGGCGGCTGATCGGATGCAATTCTGGAACGGGTTCTTCGGGATGGCTGTCGTCCGAGGTTTTTGGCTCTTGTTTGTCCACGGTGATGATCGCTTCATCCGGTGAGGCCATGCTTCGAGTTTTTTTCGCTGCTTCTGGCAAAGTCTGAAATGAAAATAAATTACTGCAAGATTCTTCGTCAAAAAATGACTTTTTACACTTTCTTGACCATTCAATAACGGTTTTTTGACCAAAAAATGACTTTGTACACTTTTTCTTGATCATTCAATAACGTTTTTTTGACACAAAAATGACATTTTACATTTTTTCTTGACCAGTCTATAACGTTTTTTTGACCCCAAAACGACTTTTTAGACTTCTTGACCATTCAATAACGTTTTTTTTTTACCCAAAAATGACTTTTTACACTTTTTCTTGAACATTCAATAACGTTTTGACCCAAAAATGACTTTTTACACTTTCTTGACCGTTCAAAAATGTTTTTTGACCCAAAAACGACTTTGTACACTTCTTCTTGACAGTTCAATAACGTTTTTTAACCCAAAAATGACTTTTTACACTTTCTTAACCATTCAATAACGTTTTTGTGACCCAAAAAATGACTTTTTATACTTCTTGACCATTTTTTATGACATTTTGTTAGCTAATAAATGACGGCATTATGAGACAAAAAAAATAAGGAAAGGGTTTTTTTAAAGAAAATGAGAATTTTTTTAAAAAAAAGGCTTTAAAAAATTAAATTACATTTTATTAACTAATAAATGACGTAATTTTGATAAATAAAGTTTTTAGCAACAAGAATGAGAATTTTTTAACAAAGAAAAATATATTATTTTTGATCAACAACTGTTTTCGACCACAAAAAAACCTTTTTTGTTTAAAATAAAAAAGCGACATTTTGTTGACCAAATAAGGACGGTTTTCAAACAAAGAAAATGACATTTTTCTCACCAGTTTTAATCAAATTTTCATTTTTTTGCTTTAAGAATTTTGTATTCTGAAGGACGACAAAATGTTTTGAGTATAAATTCCAAATTTTCCACCAAAACCAGTTTGTTGTTCGTACTTTAGTTTGTGACGTTATCAATTTTAGAATGATATTTCTTCATAGATTATATTTCTTTTTGCCGGGATGCCCCAGAAATTTCATTTTCAACTTCCCTGACTTTTCCTAGTTTTAAAATAATTTCCCTGACCAATGACAACGTGAAAAATCGACATTTTCCAAAATTGACACTGTAAAATACCTTTTAAATTTACTGACGGCAATTTTGAAAATTTACATAGAAATTTTTTTAAATGGGAAACTTTTGCATTCGGAATATGTTAAAAATTTGTGATCGGAAAAAGTGGGAAATTTTGTCCTCGGAAAATGTGGAAAATTTGTACACGGAAAACGTGGACAACTTTGTAAATTGTACTCTGAAAACGAGGAAAATTTTGCAAATTGTACTCTGAAAACGTGGACAATTTTGAAAATTTGAACACAGAAAATGTGGACAATTTTGCAAATTTGTACACGGAAAACGTGGACAATTTTGCTAATTTCTACTCGGAAAACGTGGACCTCGTAGAAGTATTAATTTTGGATCTCCGTGACTGCGTTGAATATCCCTGACTTTTTCAAAATAAACCATTCTTCCCTGACCCTTCCAGGTTTGGGGGAACCCTCAAGTATTTTAATTCAAGAATGAATAGAAGGCTCATGACTAAGCTCTTGACCCTTGACCGGAGGCAAAAAAGAGCAGCAAAAATAGAAATTGTCGCAAAAGCGAGGTCCAAGGGGTTAAAAATAAATGACCCGTACATAAATATGGGTCATGACCTTCGCTATTTTTGTCGGACTTGGAAACTCATTTTTTACGCCAGTAAAAATATTCGAGATTTCCAAAAATCAAAAATTATCACTTTCAGTGACATTTTTAGATTTTTAAAAAAAAAAAAAAAAAAATTTTGAAAAATGCATGAGCTTATCAATTGCACCGTGTTTGAAATTCCTCGCATTTTCCGGAAATATGAATAATTTCAAAAACTAAAAATGGTCTTAAAAATCTAAGATTCTTCCTAATTTGAACGACCTTCGTTTATTTCCGTCACATTTTTAGCATTTTTACAAAAAAATAATTCAATTTGAAAAAAATGAATTGAAAACACGCAGTATTTTTGGACATGGACGGCCAACCCTTGACCACTGGTCAAATATTCTCAAAATTATAGCACTTACCTCGTGTTGAGTGTTGACGTACGCGAACAAACGCAGTTTCGGAGTTTCCGCAAATTTCAAGCTAAAATTAATGATTTATGGAACTTTTAAAACTTTTTAAAAAGCTAGGAAATTTGTTATAATTTAATTTAAAACTTAGTCTTTAGTTAACACTTTGTTGCCGAACTGACCACAACGATGGTCAAGTTTGGATTGAAAAAGAAGAAAAAAACAATTGGGGCATGCTAGTGTCGGGTTACGCCCACAAAACGTTTGTAACCAATATAAGCAAAGGGCTCGAACATTGCGGGCGAATAGGAGGAAAGGGCTGGAAAACAAGCCTAAATGAAATACGGGGACCGAAATGAGCCAATAGAAACGCGTGTGCCACACGGGAATTAACTTTCCCGGGTCAAAGGTGGAAATTTGAAATTTTTTCAGTTTTCAACGCTTTTCAGAAGTCAACGTTTCTCATTTTGAAACAATGTTTCCAGTTTTTCAAATGTTTTTCTTTCTATAAAAATGTCAAAATATCACAAATTTCATTAAGAATAATCGTTGGTTTAAAAATTCGACATCCATTGTCATATTCCACGATCTTCTTGGTGATACTCTTCAAAATCGTGCCTCGAAGACCCTCGGTGCTTCGTCCACCGCAAAATTTGCCTAAATAAATTGACATATTAGTGAAATTTCAATAGAATTCTAGTGACATTTGAGTTAAAAATTGAAAAACTCAACTGCGGTCCATTCTTCCTCAAACATCCATTGCCATCATACACGGCACATCCCCTGGCGTTGGTGTTTATAGCCCTCGTGTGCAGAAATAGGCCAATGTTAAAAATTATAAAACAAACATGCATTCACTGTCATCTCTTGATCTTCTTGACGATACTCTTCAAAATCATGTCTCGAAGCGGATGCGGGCGGCGATCGAGTCCTGTCCGTTTCATTACATTCAGAGCTGAAGTCTTTGCTCTTGGTAGTTCTTGAAGGCTGCTTCTTCTAGTTGCAAACGTTCCACGTGCAAACGGGCATCATTCTCTATCTCGTCCTCGCATTGGATGGCCTTCTTAAAAAAGTCCTGCAGGAGATTGTAGGCCTCGTCATGTTCAGAACGCAGGAATTCGCAGGCATCGCTGTCTTCGCATAGCCAGGAATACTTGCGATCATCCTCCCCAGCATGCACATCTTGGCTTTCCTCGATGTGATTGCCATCAGAGTAACTGCTGGTCTCATTGTTATTCATTTTCTGGAGGCTGCAGGTTTCATCCTCGGCGGCACGTTTTAACTGGCTGGCATCGATGTCATTGTCTTCCGGGAAGGTGCTGGTCTCATCATCTTTTTTCGTCTGAACACTGCGGATCTCAACCTCCTCGACATGTAGGAATCGACTGACGTCGATGTTTTTGTCCTTTTTGCCTATCTGTAAGCCCAACAGCAACTCAACAGCAGTTTGTAATTGTTCAGATTCACTGTCTTTGACTTTCTGGACTTTGTTGGTCTTATTGTCTTTGCCTTTAAGCAAACTGCCAATCTTGCTGTCTTTGCCTTTCTGGTAGCTGTTGTTATTGAGATCCTTGCCTTTCTGAAAGCTGCTGGTCTTGTCGTCCTCGACTTTCTGGAAGCTGTTGGTCTTGTCGTCCTCGTCTTTCTGGAAGCTGTTGGTCTTGCCATCCTTGCCTTTCTGGAAGCTGCTGGTCTTGTTGTCCTTGCCTTTCTGGAAGCTGTTGGTCTTATCGTCCTTGCCTTTCTGGAATCTGGGGATTTTACTATTCGGGAAGCTTTTTTTCTTCTTGTTTCCGGCATACAAGAATTGGTTCGGTACATTGACTTTGTCGTCCAAGAAGCTGCTGGACTCGCTTCTTTTATCAGATTCATTTTGGCTGGTCTCATTGTCTGCCTTCATCTGAGATTCGCTACTGACATGCTCGCGCAGACCGGCCTCGAACGATTCCTCTTTTACGGAGTTGTCGGTCTGTTGCACTTCAGCATGTAGGAGTAGGCTAAACTCAATGTCTTCGCGCTTCTGAAAGTTGATGGTCTCGATGATGTCTTTCTTCTTCTGTCCAATGCTGCTGGCTTCAACCTTTACCATAGTCTCTGTCAAGATACTGCTTGCTTCATTTCGGTGTCTTTGACGCGTTCTGTTGTTTTTGCCTTTCCGGGATCTCGGGTTCTTCCTCATCCTCAGGAATTGACTCGCTCTATTGTCTCTCCTTTTCCAGAATAAATTGGTCCGGTTGTTTTTGGTGATAAAGAATTGTTTCGGCACATTGTCTTCGTCGTCCAAGAAGCTGCTGGACTCCCTTCGTTCGCCGCATTCATTTTGGCTGGTCTCATTGTCTATATTCATCTGGGATCCACCATTATCGTTCCGTTGGACATGCTTGTGTCCACTGTCCTCCTGCGATTCCTCTTTCACGGAGTTGTTTGTCTGTTCCACATCAGCGTGTTGAAATTGGCCAGATTCAATGTCTTTGCCATTGCTTAAGCTGCCAATCTCGCTGTCTTTGCCTTTCTGGACACTACGTCCGGTCTTGTTGCCTTTGCCTTTACGAAATTCGGGAGCCATCCTCATCTTCAACGATCGACTCGCTTTATAAACGTTGCCTATCGAGAATCTGGGGATCATCCTCTTCTTCGGCAATCGGTTCACTTTATTGTCTTCGCCCTCCCGGGAGCTGCTGATCTCCTTGCAGTCTTTCTTCTTCTGAATGCTGCAGGTCTCAACCTTTTCAGTACGTAGGACTTGATTGGCATCACTGGCTTTGTCTTCCTGGAAACAGCGGTTCTCGCAGACTTTCTTCTTCTGAACGCTGTGAGTCTCAAACTCTTCGGCTCGTAGGAATGGACTGAGATCAACGGCTTTGCCCTTCTGCAGGATGTTGTGAGCAATAGGCTTTTTCAGGATCTTCAGGGATTGGCACGTTTCGTTGTCTTTACCTTTCTGGTCGCTGTGAGCAATAGGCTTCTTCAGGATCTTTAGGGATTTGCATGCTTCATTGTCTTCGCCTTTCTGGACGCTGTGCGCAATAGGCTTCTTCAGGATCTTCAGGGATTGCCGCGTTTTGTTGTCTCTGCCTTTCTGTTCGCTGTGAGCAATAGGCTTCTTCAGGATCTTCAGGGATTGGCACGTTTCATTGTCTTGGCCTTTCTGGATGCTGTGAGCAATAGGCTTCATCCGGATGTTCAGGGATTGGCACGTGTCGCTGTCTTCGCCTTTCTGGACGCTGTGAGCAATAGGCTTCTTCAGGATCTTCAGGGATTGGCGCGTTTCATTGTCTTGGCCTTTCTGGATGCTGTGAGCAATAGGCTTCTTCAGGATCTTCAGGAATTGGTGCGTTTCATTGTCTTGGCCTTTCTGGATGCTGTGAGCAATAGGCTTCTTCAGGATCTTCAGGGTTTGGTGCGTTCCATTATCTTTGCCTTTCTGCGAGCTGCTGGTCTCGTTGCCTTTGCCTTTCGGAAATCTGGAGATCTTCCTAGCAGTACTCCCGGATTGGCTCGCTTTGCCTTTCCAATAGATTCTGGTCCGGTGGTTTCCAGCATGCAATAAATGGCTCGACTTAATGTCCTCGCCTCTATTAAAGATTCTGCAGGTCTCATTCTCCATGATTTCTTGCAATCTGGGGGAAGTACTTTGCTTCCACTTCTTCAACTTCTCTTTGCCATTCCGTAAGCTTCTGGTCCGCGTGTATTTGGAAGATACATCATGGCTCGCCTCCCTGTCTTTATCATTGCTGGTCACTTCCTCTTTAACATAAAGGGGATCGCTTACCTCTCGGTCTTGACTTTTCCGGAAGTTGCCTGTCTCATCGCCATCAGCAGGTAGGAATTGGACGTTTTCATCATCATTCGAGAAGTTTCTGGACTCATTCTCTTCAGCAGACTGGATTTGGTTGGTGTCATGGTCTTCGTATTCCTGCAATGTGCCGGCATCGTCTTTCAGGATGTCGCTCTTCATCTCTTTGGCATTCCTGATGCGAGAGCGGTTGGCAATGACCCCATCATCGGCGAGGTAGCGTTCAACCGCATCCGCCAGCTCTTTATTGTAGCAGTCAGTGGCTTTCATTTTGGCTTCATTGAACTCGTGGTCATTAACCGCTTTCACGTACATGAAGTGCTCAAAGGCGTTGAGTCTGGAATCATCGAAGGAGCTTTGCACTTTCCTTAATTTTTCCCTCATCTCAATTTTGACGTCTTCGGAAGGGCAATCTGTTTCCTTCGTGTCCCGGTAGCTTCTGGCCATGTCCTCTCTTACATTTTCGTATCGGTCATCGTACTTCTCTTTATCGATCGAGAATCTGCGGTTGCTGTCATTCACGATTATCCTAAACGTTTGGCAATAGCATCTCTCGATGGACCGGTAGCTGCGGTCCAAGCGCTCTTTGGCAGCCTCGAAGCTGCGAGAAAGATCCTCCCTGGCGATCAGCAACTTGCGCCATAAAGGGCACTCTTGACAGCTTTCATTGCAGACAAATTCCAATCTGGGATCTTGTTCTTTATCGCTGTCTTCCATGTTGTCCAGCATCCGATTGACAATAGCTCGAGTCGTTGATGCGATGCTTCGAGGTTTCAGTACTTTCGGCAGAAAAGTAGGAAGAGTCTGAAAAAGAGTAATTGGATGTAAGATACCAAAGTCAAAAGCACTTTCAGACAATTTCCAATGCACTTTCAGACAATTTCCAATGCACTTTCAGATAATTTCCAATGCACTTTCAAACTATTTCTAAGGCACTTTCAGACAATTTCTAAGGCACTTTCAGACAATTTCTAAGGCACTTTCAGACAATTTCTAAGGCACTTTCAGACAATTTCTAAGGC
>JAQGAO010005337.1:0-13739 GCA_034697705.1 Ommatoiulus sabulosus
AAGAATAAATTGTCTAAACATCACATTTTTCCGATTTCAAATAGGAAAATTGGTTTTGAGAAAAACACTGTTTTACTCGAATCCTGCAGGTGAGTCGTTTTTTTTGCACTCGAGTGTATTTCAATTTTTTGGGTGGGAATTTTCAAATTTCTTTTTTCAGATAATTTCATTTTTTTGGGTAAGTTTTATTTTTTAAGGGTACAATTTCCGATTTTTTAAAATTGTGTTTTTTGGAAAATTGTAGACATTGAGTAAATGGCGGTTTTTTTTTTAATAAGATTTTTTCTGGAACAAGACAATATGAAAAATCGTGATTTTTTTGGAAATTTGCGATTTTTTGGGAAATTGCGTTTTGTGATCACCGGAAATTTTTTTGAAAAATGGCGATTTTTTGGAAAATTGAATTTTTTGGGAAATTCGCGATTTTTTTTAAATATATCAATTTTTTGGAAATAGACAATTTTTTGGGGGGAAATTGGAGATATATCGGGAAAATGAGAATTTTTTTGGGAAACTGTGTTGTTTTGAAAACTTTTTGTTGCTGTTTTTTTTTTACTTAATCCCCGTATTTAATCACTGTATTTAAAGTGTAATAGTAACTCGGATAGGGGTGATAACATAATTACTCGTAAACAAAAATACTTCAGGCTTCTTCAGCCACTTATGAAAAAAAAACTTGTGGATACGAATAATACCAAACAAAATAAGAGAGATAAGAACAAATTTCACCAAAAATCACCCAACCAATTTTACCTTATTTTTACTACCCCGTATTTAAGAAAGTGTACTTACATCTCGCTAAATGCTGCACAAGGATCTCCAAAAAATCTTCGTCGCGATCGAATGCCACTGTGACCACTGCATAGTTCCACTTTGGTGCTACATCCCATTAAGTGACGCAACGGGGATTTCCCTATGTTAAATTTGGTGTAAACTGCGTGCAACCAATATCAGTTTCCAACTACATGTACAAAACTGGTTGTCACTGTCACGTGCAATCCGTTTGCAACCAAACTGGTAGTAAACCGGTGATATTTGAAACAAATATCACAAATTTCCTATCAGGTTTTTTGCAATAAGTTTTTAATCAGGTTTTTTTTTCATAAAGGGCTGAAGAAGCCTGGAGTATTTTTGTGCACGAGTGTATAACCTCTGGCGTATGTCTCTCCTGATTCCTGATAGGCTATGCAGCAATAAAGATGCTTTTGCGCACGACTGTGAAACCTGAGTACGTCTTTCCGCCGTCTTTGGAAATTTATTCGCGATGGAAATATTTCCCTACACACGGGGAAATATCATGCAAAAATATTTCGGGATAAAAATTGCCTCTATAGTGTGACGGCCATTACTGCTAACTGAGATAGCACATGGAACATCAGGTTTAACATTTGTTTATTTTAAGCCAATATTTTTTTATAATTTTTGATAAGTTTATTCAAATTTTGCTTTGTAAATACGTCGATAAGTGACCAAAAGTGTCTTTATTTAAGCGTGTGAACGTACCGTAGAATTCGATTCAACGCCATAAGTTCACCATCATTTCTGCGCGTTTTGACAAGACTTAAGAACATGAACGAAAAAGTCACCACAGATTTGAGAATGACATCAGGTTTATTTCCTTTTTTTCCTCATACGTAAACGTCAAGAAACATCACGTGACAGCACAATGCTCGAAACATATTACAGCACATGTTTTTTTCAAAAAAGTTAGGTGATTTGCCATAAATAACAGCTAAATGTGTTCGGAAACATGAGTTTACACAAAGAAATTCATCCATTTCATCATTGATAAAGAGAGAAAAATGAACAAAAAAAACTGGCATGTACTAGCAGCGATGAGATACAGAAGCTAAATAGTGAAGTAAATTTCTTATTATATGAAATACCTGAGGAAAATTAAAGATCAAATTGAAAATATCCTGAAATATCGCACTATACACATCAAAATAATGAAGTCCACATCGTTTGCAAGGCTATTTTTGAGATACAACGCAATAAAGAGAGATGCTAGTCTTTACATAAGGATAAAAATCATCAATATTATTATGGCAGAATTTCGGAAAAACCCCGGCTACTAGTACATGCTCAGTAATACGTAAACTATGAGAGAATCTCACGCAGGAACGATACACGAAAGAGGGAGAATGGGGCTGAAAAGGAAGGAAACTATTAAGTCATAGAAGTAAAAAGACGCGCGAGAATGTACTAAAAATTATTTAAAAACGGATTCATGAATGAAAATGTCAAGTTTGGGAACGTATGATAAAAATATAATGTTCGACATTAAAGACAAAAAAATGATGAGAATAGCACATATGAAAGATGGTATGAGACATGATGATTAAGTGACCATTCTAATTAACGGTAGAGAGAATAATTTATAAACACATTTTCTCTGAGGTACATGGTTTCTTATATAAAGGCGTTCGCCAGAAAATTACATAAAACTTAAAAAAAATTATACAGATTTCCGTGTATTTACATAATTAAAAACTGATATTGTTGCCGGACCATAAATCCAAACCTACCAATTGCGTTCGTTTAGCATTTTATTATTTCGTTGAAAGAGCGTTGTCAAGATAAATTACCCACATAGGCTAGGTTTAGCTGAACAAATGTAGCGTTAGTGCGAGTGTTACAACGAGTAACAACCTTATAACGGTTCAGTTACAGTCATGTTCCGATTAAAATCACCATATAATGGCACAAAGTCATCAATTTTGGGTAAGAAAATTTTAACATTTTTAGGGCGTGATTGAGGATTTCAGTAGCCTACATCGAGGTTAAAAAAAAAGTACATTTTTATCAACTTAAGCGAGACAATCCAGCAAGGGAAATGTTCAGATAACGATCAAATGTAACTTAAGTTTGGTGCACAATATAAAACGAAATTTTAAACCAAACTCGATGCAGGTTTGAAGACGACGTCAGCATCGTCATGGGGAAAATTCAATGGAAAATTTGAAAAGGTGCCCTGTACCATTATTTTAAGGATCCTTTTTATCCAGATTTACTTTAATGTTACCAATTAGTTGCTATTCACGCGCATTCAAACTCTTATTTCTGAAATGGTAGTTCGCCAGTCCATGCAGGTTGCTAGGTTACAATTTTAGTACATTAGTGACAAATCAGGTGAAGAAAAGTTACTTCGAAATATTTTTGTTAAAAACTTGCTAAGGATGAATGTAACCATAAAATAACCGACCACAAGGCACCTTTTAGGAAAAAAAAAGCAGCGATTCTTTTCTGCAAAGGATTCAGCACTGAGGTTTGTAAAAAGAACCTTGAAAAAACATGCTTAAATTAGAAAATAGGGGACGTCCACAAAAACATCGATCATCTGCGAATCTCCGATCAGTTGCAATCATTCGTCAACACTGCACTATACGACATCGCGGAACAAATTTTCATCATTTATATTAATAATAATATACAATCACGCATCTATTGGAGAAAAATGTACAAGAAACAAGACTCCACCATCGATCTAGCTGCATCTTGACTCTCGGAAGTCTACTGAGAAAAAAAAGCGAGGGGAGGGGGTCAATACTAGGTCAGATACTAATAACTAAGGGGCCTGCGGTGCCCCCTGGGCCCTTACTCACGAGACAACTTCATCCCAATGGGATCCACCGTAATATTCGTTAATATTATACATATACGACATTTAAATATTTTCTGAGTAGTATACCTTCATGTACCAGCGCATGGGAGAACGTAGTATTCTACGTCAATGTCAAACACTACGATCTCCAAACAGCACTTTTTTCACAGACTTGGATTTCAAACCATCATCATCATCACCTTATCTTGTTAAGTTTTACGTTTCAATCGTTTTTCCTTTCGACCATTTTTTTTCCGTTTCCTTAAGATTTCCCCTATCCCACATCCATTGTTACCACCCATGCACGTTCCCTCACTCGTACCATCATCAATAGCCAAAATCAAACAAGAAATAAGTCTTAATAACTGATGAAAAGAGCCATTTAAGTTTTAAAAATAATACGAAAGTCCTCACAGACGTTATCTGCGTAGCTTCCCCTCGCACCCCATTGGGTGTTGTAAATTAATAACTGATATTGCTTTAAAAAACACTGTCCCATCATGTGACTATGGCATCATGATACAAACGGAGGTGCTACTCCCCAAAACAGACACGCTATTATAACAGCTTGCTAAAAGAAGAATGCTTCGACAAGGTCTTATTGCTAATAACAAACTTTTCTGGATTTTCCGAGCGTTAGTTAGCTGTTCAATTAGTTACGAGTTTGCTCGGTGGTTGAAAGTTAGAAATCAAGAGTGAATTGTTAGGGTAACGCCACGTATCTCCCGTACATCCTTAGCTTCAGAAGCTATTAAAATTAGTATAAGTGCCTCGTACAGCACATGCTTTTTCAGGAATGAAATTATTCCTTTCAGTTATACATGTACGTGATTGTTTGATCGTTAATGTGTTTATAAAGCAGTCCAAAACTATTAAGCAACACACATTTTGAGTAGGATAAATTATAATTGCACAGCGAATCCTTTTTAGTTGCCAAGGTGTTACCCTGCATTGAGCATTAATTTCAAACCAACGTCAATTTTAGCTTAATAGTCGCACAACAAATTTAACCGAGTTTCAAAGCATTTCCTTAAAGCGTAAGTATATTCTAAATAGTACGACACGAGCTATTACAGACACTGAAAATGCATCGAAATGAGTCAAAAGGTTAAGAAATAAGAAATTTGCAGCATCAGGTTGACACAATATCATAAGCAATAGCACTATGAATAGACCTACATTAAGACTGTTAATCCGATGTCATTAATAAGTGCAGTAAGTTTCGTACGCATCCCTAAGATTTTGGGCTATACCTTCTTCTAATTAAAATTCATTTTTCACAGAGTCCTATTCAATATGCTTCACACACTAAGAAAACCATAAGAGGAGAATATATAGGAGGTTTCACGATTGACCTGTTGAAATGTCGAGAAATATAAAAATACAAGTTTAGTCGCATTCTCTGTGCAAAGATGTTACGTTTTCACCAATAGAAAGGGGGAAGGGGGAGACGTGAAAAAATGATCCCTTTATGAAAAGTTCACGTCAATTTCACTTTATTAAACTTCATCAGATTCTATTCCGATACAGTTCAATAAATGTCGCCTGATTTGTACGTACCGGTGTTCGAAGTGCTTATTTTTATTTTCAGCACCAATCATCTAAAATGACGAAAAATAGCATAAGCTATAGACACGTTTGTAACATACTGGGCTCGATCAACAAATTCAAAAAAGAAATAACAGTGCGGAAAAAGACACTGAAGTTAAGATGTAACTCGGAAACTGAACGAAGTTAATTTACCCGGCCTAAGGTGGTTAGCGAAGCAACGTGATATACATGCATAAATTCAACTCAACACTACGATCAAAAATTTTGTTCAAGATTTTGGGAAATTGAAACAAATTCGTTAGATCTAAAAACTCCTCGAGAAATATTCATAGAAATAACGAAAAACCATGAAAAAGTTAAAAAATTAAGAAAGAAAAATTAATTTAAAACAACTATATTTTGAAGTGGATTTTAAGCTTAACGTTTGCATCAGAACATATGTTTCTTTTTTTATATCTCCGTTAATGTTAACTCGAGTAATTCTGGGAATAAAATATTACAGCCAGTGTTGAAGGCAAACCGGTTGCTTGTGCTGCCACCTAGGCGGGGATTAAAACCGAATGTTTCCCAATTACCCGATTAAACTGTCATAACAAATCTACCATAGCAATAATCACTCGGATGCTAATCTAAGAAATTTAGATATTTTTAAGAGTAACTTACTTCTTGACATTTAAAATAGACATCTAATTTTCATGCTAAATAGTACACGAGAAATGTCGATCGATTATCAAAAAACGAAAACGATAGACGGAAATATGTAGCTAGGCTATTAAAAAACCGATGGGAAGTTATATTCGTTTAAAAAAGTATCTTCTACACGAGTAATGACATAGTTAAAGTGATGGTCATGTACAGACCCCCATGTTTCCTTACTTTTCAACATTTTGTGGTTTTCTCTAGGTAATTATTTCAAGTTTTGCGATAAAACTATTTCTGAAAGACCTGCGGTGTGATGAGGTGGAAAAGACAAATTACAACTTTTCCAGAGATGATTCATATTAAGCACATGGAAATCCGAAGCAGATCATCGATCACGAGGAAAGTGTTTACGAGGGTCAAGATGGGTCAAAGGCAGAGAGAACTATGCACTGACCATGGGTATCTAATCTTCCGACGCCCTTTGTTAATCTAAGGTTCGCTATAGTTCTTGGATTTTTAAATTCCATAAGAAAATGACAGGGGTCCGCATGTTTGGCATGATTATCTTCAGAAACAGTACCACTCATCGATGTCTTTGTTATTATGCGTTTTTATGGCCACAACAATCAGATGCAAATTTCACTTTCTAAATAAAATATCCGAAATACCGGTACTACACTATCCATGGACACAGTCGACCATCAGTGAGAGCAGAAAATGTCATACAACACCCTACAGCAGCAGAAATTCAACATCAAAATTTTGAACTTTCCAAATGATTTAATCGATTTGAAATTCTGGAGCTTTTATAGGAAAATGACTCACAAATAAGGTATGTTTATACTTAAGAGATGCGAGGCTAACAAGAGCTCTGAAATATATAAACTTTCCATAACTCGAAGATGGGACCAATAAAGGTATGCTCCATTTTTTGAGTGGTATGTGTCTCCAATAAAGGTATGTTGATAATTATGATTTAAAATGTGTTTCTTAAAATAAGGCCGTTTGAATTTTGGGGAAATAGCACTACAGAGGAACAAAACTAAGCGAAATCTTGGTCATGTTAAATATAAAATTCAGTTATTGCCAAGAGAAATGATAAGTTTAGAACCCAACATAAGGAATGCATTTTCTGTACTAACTGCGTGTTTTGGGATATTCATTCCGATTAACGGATTAACCAAAACCTAGAAATAAGTACGGTGTCAGTTCAGCCCATTCCTGGGATAATATAGAGATCAAACTTATTCGAAAATGCTGCTGATGCATCCTTATCACACACGATACACTCATCGGAACGCGCATATATTATAGCTGATCATTCGTCTTTTATATACACAACAACATCTAAGCTTATGACTTTTGTTTTAAAACTCCGTGACTTTTCTATATACGAGAATGGGAAACAATCATAGCGCCTACAAGTGCCTGCTTCCAGTATATGAACACGCCAAACAGGAATCACGACAAAAATTCCATCATTATTATTATTAATATTACTATCGAAGAAAAATAGTTTCTAATTATCAAACACCTCTCATTACGTCATCATTTCAGCGCTTTGGAAATTTGGAAACATTCGAAGCAAGAAATGAAATTTTGGTTTCCATCTGCGCGGTTTACGCGTGAACTTCATTAGGACAACAACCTGATAGCGGAATGCGTCAACCTGCAACGATTAGCGTAATCGACAATTAGGTTTTGGCCAATGCTTTCGCCATTTTCTGGATTTTAAACATGTCAATCAGCACTAAACTGTAGTTTGATGCAATCCGCCCTGGATGATGTTAATACTCGGAGAAATTAATTCCAAACTCCACCAGTTATACGGCTACTAACTGACTATTATTATAGTTCCATCTTTTAAAGAAAACGAGTAACAGCGGCACATTATACAGGTTGTAATTGTCTCATCCGAAAAGAATTTCAAATTTAAGTTAAAACCCTATACATATCTACAAACTATACAATATCAATAAAGCCCTTTAATCTTTATTATAGATAACATCACCAAATCTCATCGAAACGTTTTTAATAAAGTAAACCCCGAATCAAATTCTTCGTCGCAGAAATTAGAAATCATGTAGCACTATTCGGAGATGCAGAGACTGAATGCCGCTTGACCATGCAAAGGTCAAAAGTCATTTACAGGTACCTTGCAGCGCGCAAGATGCTTAAATGCCATTCATTCGTTATTCGAAGCAAGGCGAAATCAGGGAGACTACCCTAAGTACATCTATAGTACGCTATGAAAACATAATCAGTTCAAAACGTTTACGATTTAACCTATACAGGGTACGAAGCTAGGAAGCGGTAGGTACAACAAATAAAACATGCATGCCATCTATTAATTTAAAATATGCATGTACAAGTTAATTTACCTTCATTACTCCCCATTGGAAAACTTAAATATCACAAAAATCGCTGAATTTAGAACACTAGCGTAAATCAGAAAGTTGTGGGGCAAAGCCTAATTAGTCTACAGTACATGTATTTTTCCGGTTTATAAAATTTAAGAAATATGATGTTTTATTGTTTGGACCGCTTGCTCGCTTTGCATCCCGTATAATGGTCACCAAATTGAAATATTAGTTAAACAATATCAAAACAATAGTAAAATGATCGACAATTTTAGGGCTATGCAGTAGCTCCCTTTTAATGTCCCCGTGCTTTCTTAACAGAATTAACAAATTCGTTCGTTTAATCGAGACGATGGCTTTTCTTGTCAGTTCAATGAAGTTCACGTGGAAACCAGAGATTAGATTTTGGCCAAGATGTGAACCGCAGAATTCGAATGTAGAAAAACTTGGACAAAAACGTAAAGTACATACACTTACACGTGTATACGTATACTGAAGGTGTTTTTCATTTTTACAAATTGCTATTTTTTGCGTGGAAATTTTAGAAATTCTTCTATTCGGACTTCCTCAGCTGTAGTCACAAACGTTAATATAACAGTACGCGGATTTTTTTAAAACATGATACTCGACTATACAATGAACTCTTTGTTTCTGCCTTACTCCTAAAAATGTAGGCTTTTGCAGTCAATCGGGCGCGGAATACAGCGACGAGAACGCACTCTAGTGGTCGAATTTTAAAAAGGATCCCACCACGGATTCACACAGTATAGGCTCGAATCAAAAGGACACTTTACCCCTCCATTTATTCGGGCATGGTTTTAGGCTACATTTTCGGTTTAAAAATGCACACCTGTCGTTATTGATAAATAAATTAAAACGTGCATAGAAAAAAAATGTTCGTTCAGAATGCATATTCGATTGCTCGGGATAATTTCAAATTAAAATTTGATTAAACATGACATCATTCTTGTTGCGAATACGGCGAATTGCGGTGTAAACCCTAACAATCTCCAATTATTACGTATCTAGGCTGACAATTGTAAATAATATTTTCCAACACAAATTAAATTTTTGGGGATCGTTGATTGACCAATGAATTGGATCAATTATATAAGTTCAGGCATAAAAATCGACACGATATACATGTACATCATATGAAAAATTGACGGAAATAAATACATGTCCATTTTCAGTATTCAAGCGTATGGGTTTCAAACTGTTATTTTAATTTTATACTAAATGCAATCGGGGTGGTTGTAGTAAATTGATTCTTTCTCAATTGGTGGATTTACGAAATAAAATTTAAGATTGGCGTAACTTCTTTAATTCATTGTTTCCAGCTTTTGAAATGACATAATATACTTAAAAGAGGTTCCAAAAAAAAACGTTAACAGCGTTTTGCATATACACGTCTATAATTATATAGGATGGCCATAAAATCTGAAGCAACAGTAAAAGGCATGTCTGGTTCATACTGTATATGCCACCAAATTCAGATATTTTGGACAAGCTATATATAATTTTACTTACCATTTCTCATGCATATGCGCGAAGAGTCAATGATACTGTTTCGAGTTCTCAATAATTAGTGAAAAATTAACAAACAAAAAAATATATAGTTGCCAAAATGAAATCCATATACGACTGATGTTTTATTCGCTATTATTATGAAGTTGTTTCAAAAGTGTTTCACACTAATCCTTGCATGTTTACTATAAAATCTGGTTAACAGGGTGCAACAAAACTGTCATGACACGTGACAAAATGAACATGCAATCGGTAAAATTAAAGTTATCAAGAAATGAAGAAAAAGAAAACTGTCTCAGGAGCTGTATTATACTGCATGAATAAATGTCAAACAATTATGGTTCATTCCGATGGAATTCCTCGCAATGGGCAAGAACTATTTAAAACAAGTATGAACTTCTCGCGACTTTTCTCAAAAGGTAAAACTGCAAAATTATGTGAAAGAAGAAGACGAAAATCGAGGTTGAAAAAGGAGAATGACTGCGTGTAATGTAGTAGTGGCTACCGTGTTATTCCTACAATAGTGTGAACATTATACGAGTTGAAAATAGTTCGGGGAAAAGTGGCGATGGATTGAAAACATTGTTCAAGATATGAAGTGCACGTTGTTAGTTAAAGAGATGTTAATCAAATGACTTAAAAAGGACCGATTATACGACTAGCTGCATGGGTTTCGGAAATGTGGGAAAGGAAGACATCGGGATAAACTTATAGCGACATCATATCGATACGAGTGTTCTTAAATTCAACGCACGGTCACCGAGCTCATCATTCATCGTAATTTTCAACATTTCTGAGCAAAATGCCCGTGCGCTGAAATTACATCACACATTTCAATGAGATAAAACTATTTTAAGAAACGAAAAATAAAACAATAGAAAATGGTGGACTTTAAGTTAAGCACATTTAATTCTCTCATGTTTTTTTGAGTGACGAAATGTTCTTTTTAAAAGAAATGAACGATGCGTTAAAAACACTATATAGGAATAACGATCCTATACTATGTCATAAATCTGCGTGTGGATGAATTGCTGTCGAGTGGGCTACCCTGTATGGTTTTCAATAAATTCAAAGTACAGCGTATTTGAGGAGGCTCGAGTAAAATCCACTGTTTTCTGGAACAAGCTGAAATAATTCCCAACGTAGAAAACGTGCTCTTCAAAACAAATGTTATCTAAGCGAGCGTATATCGTAAACAACTTTTAAAATGTCAGAAGAAGTAGTCGAGGCGAAACGTGGCACCCCCTTCTAAACAAACTACATTGTATAGAATGACAAGACATACAGAGCAAAGGACCAATAATTGGTAAATTTCTTTTTAAAAAAATCATGTTTTCAAACATGTACAATTTATTTAAACATCAGATGTTATTCGTTAAATTTCCATGTACTGTATTACATTTCGTAAATGTACTACGTTCATAACTCCAACGCTTAAAATTGATGGAGTGTATTGTTTTGGTCTATTATGTTGAGAATACACCGAGGAAACAAACTGAAATTTGGTTTCCGAAACTGGAAATCGAGTTTCTGCGGCTGGAATGCAAGTTTCCGAAGCTGGAAACTCCCAATACGGAAAAAATGGTTAACGACAACTTTCGGAAAATCACTTTCTAGATTCGGAAACTTTTATTAAGGTTTTAGAAACGCATTTTCCAGTGGAGGAAACCGAGTTTCAGTTTAAAAGTTTCCTCGGTGAGTTCCCAACTTTATATGAGGGGCTGTCCGTTGTGCCACGTTGATCGATTTTGGCCAAATTTTAATACGATCTCGAATTTTGCGACACATTTTAAAAGTCTATTGCGTATACGTTTGCCAACATTGAATAAATAGTAATATTAATGATAAAAAAACACAAACATGTTAAGACAAATATACAAATTGAAGGAAATTTCAGGCGGTGTTAAAATTGAACGCCAGTGAGACGAGGACTGAAGAGAGGGAACAACACGAATTATGACGGTGCAAAAAGGATGAAAAACGAGCTGGAAATGGTGCAAATGGGTCGAAAAATGGAGTTCGTTTATTTTTTTTTAAAAAAAAGTTGAATCCTGACGTCATTCAGGACGATGCCCGGGCTCCCGGATGGAATTCGCAACCTCAACGTGATTCGCAACATCCGGTTAAAAGTCGCGGTATATGCTCGAGGTACCAACGTTCTCCGGCCGCCATTTGCCCTCAGCAGCACGCGCGTCACCAGGTGGCGCGCGACACTATTTCGCACAGTTAATGCAGGAGCGCACCCTCGTGGACAACGCGGGCGGCAACAGCTTCTTCGCAGCGTAGGGGGGAACTTCTTACCTTATGCCATGAGATCAGCACCACCTAAACTCGGATCGACGCCAGACTCCAGTTTCGCTTTGTTTTCCTTTTTCCACTTCATCCGGCGATTTTGAAACCAAATTTTGATCTGGCGTTCGGTCAGACACAGCGAGTGGGCAATTTCTATCCTTCGCCGCCTGGTCAAATAGCGGTTGAAGTGAAACTCTTTCTCTAACTCCAAGGTTTGATAACGAGTATACGTTTGACGCCCTCGCTTCCTTTCTGAAAAAGTCGAAAAATAAACCATGTAATCGAACGGCGAAGGGCCAGGGATGTGGCTTCAATGGCGCTTTCGATATGCAAGAACAAATTGGGCATCTCCACATTTTATTATTTATTCAAATCTCATTTTCAAACTCAGATCAGTTGAAATTTACAGTAAAACTCAAATCAGTATAATTGGATGTTTTTGAGAGAAAATTTCATAATGAATTAAAAAGAAAGATTTTTGGTTACAATTAATTAAAATTACTTATTACATATAATGGGATGTTTTTGTGGGAACTTCCAGATCAAAAACATTTCATATTAAATCCTTAATAAATAACTAAAATTCGTTAAAGTAAGTGTAAAATTAGTATATATATAATGGATGCGTTAAATCATTCGTCGAATAACAAAAACGCCATTAAATTTTAATTTAATCGCAAACATCAAAACAACGTCCAAACAACATCAGCATGCAGAGCGATGTAACGATATATTATGTTTTTAGAAAAAGCAATAGAAATACTGTAGAATCTGGTTGTTAATTTAGCCCCAATAATTCAATATAAAGTCAGTTTAATTTAAATGATATCGTATTAAACTGATGAGCGAAATTCAATATTGATCCATGCCAAATTCCTCATTTTTGGTTATTCAGTGCACAAATTACATCTTAAATGACGCATTGAAGCTTAATCATTTTTGGCTCAATAAATTAACAATATTATAATTTATTATAATAATATTATTATAAATTAGAAATTAAAATATTATCAACCAGATCCAACGAGTCACGCGTGCAAACAGAGATTAGCAACGAACATTTACTTTGTGTGTGTCAATTAATTCATGTTTTAGTAAATCTGTATTTCAGATGAAAACTCCATGGCCCCGCCACATCATGAAGCGGGCCCCAGGCAGGGATCATCGGCCGGCTACTTCAGAATAAGTTCAGAATATTGGCGATATTGATACCGCCATTTTGGGACTGAACAGTAATAAATAAATTTTGGAAAAAAAAAATTGGAATCATCATTTAACCAAGATTTTAGAAGCAGCGAACCAACGCCTACGATTTATTCGACGCATTTTTCGGGAATGTCCAGCAAATGTAAAGGAAACTGGGTATACTCAACTCTGGTTCGCCCCATGTTGGAATACTGCGCTCCTATTTGGAACCCTCACAGGAAGAATAAAATGCAGGCAACGGAGAGCAGACAGATTTCTCAAGGACAATTTTCAATATTAGACGAATGTGACAAGAGTGTGATACTCTTTAAATTGGGATTCATTAAGGGCTTAGAGACGAGAAATTTTATCGATGGGGTTATTTCGCTTTAATTTAACAATGATGCATAAAGTCGATTGCAACTGAGGTAGGAGAATTCTCCTGAAAATTGGTTCGAATCATATACCATTCGGCATTTGTTTTCTGACAGCAAGGGTGAGAACACACTGAATGCTTACTTTCGACGTGCTTCTTTCAGCTTATTTTCATCATCTTGTTTCCAGATTTGGGGGGCACA
>JAQGAO010005338.1:0-13738 GCA_034697705.1 Ommatoiulus sabulosus
TCTTCCCTGACTTTTCCAGGTCATTTTCAAGTTCCCTGACTTTTCCAGGTTTTCCAGGTCTGGGGGAACCCTGTACAGTAAATCACCACGACTCAACAAAAACATTCTAAACTATTAGGGGTGTTCATTAAGTTTTCGCAATCATTTAAAAAAAAACAAAAAAAAAATGGCTGTACACTGTATAGATTTAGACCATAGATTCACTCATAGACCGAACGTTTGGACATTACTTGGACCTTAAACATTTAACACATTTCTGCTCCTGAAATGCCTTCAAAAGTTAAAAACCAAGAAAAGACCTCTGCTGAGCCACTATCTCGTCGGAGTCCCTTTTTTGCGTTCGAATTTTAAGCGCGTGCAATTTTTGGAACTTATCTTTTATTGTCGAAAAATGTTCAGGAATAATGGAAGAATTTTTCCAACAAGTTACATTAAAATTCCCACAGGCGTTTATTTAAAAAAAAAAACGATTGCGCAAACTTAATGAACACCCCTCGTACCAAACACTTACTTGTCCAAAGGATTAATGAGCGAGATGAGAAATCGGAACAGCTCGCGGACGCATGGAAGCCCATATGGAATAAGTGGCCCTATGGACAAATCAAAAGAAAATTTAACATGGGAAAAACATTTGCAATCCGGCAAACGAAAGGAGTTGCCTAAAACAAGGTCCTCGTTACCATCTCGACCATGCTGCTGGGGTGTAAATCTAACTCCACGAGGATTTATGAAATCGTTTTCAACGGCAGCCTGAGTCGGATCCTGATCTTCGCCGATATCGATACTTGGCGATATCAATACCGACGGCTCCAAAGGTTTCTATTTACGTTCAAGGTCACAAGTTATTCAGGTGTTTTTTAAGAAAGAAAAAGCTTATTTAAAATAAAAATAAAACTGACAAACCTCTGTCGCGGCTTGCAAATTATCTTGCATGTCCACAACCCCACTATTGGATGAAGTTGGTTCAGGTGCAACTGATGCTTCGCTAGAAATGCTATCGTACTGGCTACTTGCGGCATCTTCGGAGAAATCCTTTGTTGGTGCTTCGCAGGGTGTAGTTGCAGGCGTCGTGTTTTCTTGAGGCGTGGCAAGGCCGCTATCTGGTGACGCCATGGAGGTACTGCCGATCTGGTCTTGATCTTCACATTTTGGTGCACTGTTTGATTGCTGCTGGTATCTTTTGTGCTTTTGTCGGGGGGATTTCTTCTTCGGTTTCCCCCTTGACGTATCGATCGTGCCCGCTCTCATTTTCAGCTAATCAAGACAGGTATGAACGTAATGTTAATTGTTTCTTTAATCGATGTACGTAAATTTACACTACACCAGTGTTTCCCAACATTTTTCCCCTGCGGACCAGTCAAAATTGCACAAATATTTCGCGGACCAGCAAAAAATTGGAAAAATAGTTCGCGGACCACTAGGGCAGAAATTCGATACATTTAGTATTGATTAGTATTGATTTAGTATATAGTTCTTTAGTAGTAGTTTTTCAAATAAGATGAAAATTCGATAGTTATTCAAATTAATCGAAAACCGAGCGGACCTCCCAACTTTTTCGCAGACTGGCAGGAACTTTCTGCGAACCAGTACCAGAAGTCCGCAGATCGAAAGTTGAGAAACACTGCACTACACAACAAGAACAAAAAAAATACTAAGTTGCTTGTTTCAGCATTATTTAACCTTTCGAAAAGCATTCCCAACTCCATTGTCCTCCCTAAACTGAGGTAATCTCGCGAATAGTAATTGCGCCATGTCTACGAGTGAATTTTCTGCGGATTTTCGGAGGAGTTCTGAAACGGTATGGGAGCAGTAGAAAATGGTAGTTTGTAAAACTGCCACATTTACGAATCCACATGCTCGTGCGAGCACAGCCCTACTCACCGCTTAATCTCATTTCAAAGCAGATTCGAAAACAAGATTGCATTATTTCACAAACTGATTCGTTTGACAACAGAGACCCGGCAGGCGTCAGCAATAATGTCCTCAATACCTAAAGCAAGATTCAAAATGGAATTAAACAAAATACATGTAAATTCAAACTTTTCAGAAAACAACATTGAAAACAAATTATTGCCAGTAAACAACATTTTAAAACAAATTATTGCCAGTAAAAATTTCTTTAAATTAACGATTTGATTGAAAAACGTTTAATTGGTTAAATTAGAAGAATCTATCTTCTATATCTATAAAAATCGATGTTGTGTGTGTGTGCGCTTTATACGCTCTTGGCTGATCCCACTGCTGCCATCTATCGCAACCTTTATTAACTACAGGGCCATTCTCACGTCGCGTGTAGGGGGAAGGGCATTTTTCATGAGACAAACTACGCGGGAAACGTGGACTTTTTCAAAATCCTAATAGGGAACGCTTCATTATCATCGCTATTGGTAATGGGAAAGGCATTCAACGGGAAATTTATGAATTGAACGGGACCGGAATTCAACGGGAAATTTAGGACTTCATCAGGGCAGGCAAAATCCTAATAGGGATCGCTTCATTTTTATCGCTATTGGTAAAGGAATTCAACGGGAAAGGAATTCAGCGGGAAAGGACTTCAACGGGAAATTTATGACTTCATCGGGCAGGCAAAATCCTAATAGGGATCGCTTCATTTTTATCGCTATTGGCAATGGAAAAGGAATTCATCGGGAAAGGAATTCAACGGTAAATTTACGAATTCAACGGGAAATTTAGGAATTCATCGGGAAAGGAATTCAACGGTAAATTTACGAATTCAACGGGAAATTTAGGACTTCATCGGGGCAGGAATTCAGCTGCCGCAACACGTGGCCGGGGACAGCTAGTCAACAATAAATGTCTATCCAGATTTATCACAAAAATATGGATACATTTTTACAAAAGTATTTAATAATGCGCATACTTGTAAAATTTTCATTAAGACCACTTCGTCCGAGCCAGGGTCCGTGCCAACGAATCTTGCGTGAGTCACGGCATCTGTGATATTCTCAACCGCTGTTGCTGCAGTGTCGCCAGTTGCATCTATAGGAAGTGGATGTGATGATTGATGTCAAGTTAAAAAAAAAAAGACGACCGAATAAAAATTGCCAAACGTCCATCGAAGCCTTTACCAATTAAGCCATATGTGAGGAACCTATTAATGGAAGATAAAGCGAGTCCAGTGACAGGTCCAGTGGTGTCCCCCGAACGAATAACATCGAGGAATGGGCTCAAAAATTGATTTGGCTCCAAATCGGATAAATCTGCAATGCGCAACGATGAATTTTAAAACGCTGGACATCCACTTTACATTCGAGAGAAATTACTAAGTAACGTCCTTTACCGTGAACGTGGTTTAAAATATCTTTTAAGTCGGTAAAATTCCTCACCAGCGGTTCATCAACTTCCTGTAAATGAATGAACCATTTTGTCAACATTGCATTGATTCACGGGCACGTTAATTATCCGATGAATTAATTACCTGGTATGCGTGAGATGACCACTTATTGCCTCTTTTCATCGCCATCACAACGATGTTCATCTCACCCTGAACAATGTAGATACTGTTGGCTGGCGGCGCCATGTTTGCGGGGATTTTAAAGCAAAATGTTAGTAACCTATTAAAAAAAAATATTAACGAAAGTAAGAAGAATAAAGAATTACACTTTGAAAGCGTGCCCATGAGGCTAACTCTCGTAGATGCACCTGTTCGACACTTGCCTCTATTTTTCCTTCAAAGGTACGTTAAGAGGGTGATCTAGCGCCCCATTCTTAATGAAAGTAGATTCTATTCAAATTCCCCAAAAAAAAAAAATTCTGAGCATTATTCTAAACAACTAACATTTTTTAAGAATTATTTTTCTATGATCAAGCTCACATGTTCAAATATTCTATGCGTCAATTTAAAATTAAAACATTTTTTAGTGTTGCATGTTTTGATCACTAGATGTAATAAACAAAAGTTTTAAAATGCAACAACATTTTAAAATGCAAAATTTCCATGTCCTCGCTATTTCCCTACGTTAACAAGAAAAAATTGATAAAAATGTTTAAATGTATGAGTAACGCTACCTGTGAAAAAAAATTAATTATGAGAATGCACATTCAAAGGATAATAACAAATGTAACTAAATCACGGAAGGAAATGTTCTGAAGGAAAAATATTAACCTATTTTATTCCTGCGTTTTAACATGAACCATTCGATCGTACTCCGGCCATGTGTACTACCATTTCCGGGCACACAAAACGTTCAAATATACCGTAACGCTAACCGGAATTGCCTCATGCCACATGGATTGAAGCAGCTACGATTACAAATGACATACGGTATATGTTTATCATGATGGAGTAATGGCATTGTCAAACACAACTTACAACTTTTAAAAAAAAATAATTTTTAAAAAAAGGGAAAATTATTTTGATAAGGTCAATTTTTAGCTTGTGTTTTGACATTCATCGCCCATTTCGGTCATCGAATTAAGCTGCTTTCACTGCAATATAGCCACTGATATACAGGATATGTTCCAAGCCATCAATTGGAAAACAACGAAGTAACATTACCAACAAATTGGTCTCAAAAGACCCATACTCTCTCTATCTTTTAATTTTTGTAATTTAATTCTTTACCCTACAGTCAGTATGTAGTTATACTGACAGTCAGTAGTTATGCCAATTAGTCAAGCTAAGCAGTCTGATCATGATGGACCCCAATATCGCAATTACCATTATATTTCCCATATTTGGGACCAAAGACATAATGGCCGACTTAATTTAGGAAATATTCCAGCATTCGCCTGGAGGGATTGTGGGAAACCATGAAAAACCACAACCAAGGATATAAGACACGGGAACTAAACCAGAGTCTACCGAATGCGAGGCGAGAATGCTAACCACTCGCCACCTAACTTCAAAGGAAAGATCATTGCCCTTTATGTTGTCACGTACATTTCTTCTACATTGTTCACGGCTATAACTACAGGAGGAAAATAAGCCATAATGACGTAGGTTCCCCAGGTTGTACCATTGAAGTTAAGCCCGGTATTCACTGCCACGCAACCACAACTTACAACTCTAAACTGGGCCAGTGATGACGAAAGCATGACGATTTGGTTTCGTGACAGTGTATACGTGGCTTCTCGTTTTCATCTGGTCAAACTAGGCCCAACTTGCGGCGTGCCACCGCTTCACGTTGGGCCTAGTTGCGCCAATCTGAAAACATGCGCCACATACACAAAACCACACAACCCTCGCATCATGCCTACGTCGATCATGACTTGCCAAGTTGCGAGTTGAAGGTTGAGGGTTACGTGCCAGTGGATACCCGGTTTTACAGCAGTCCATCAGTGCATGGCTCCATCATGTACACAGGAATTCCTAAAGAGGTCAGATTTGATCTGGTCAAGTGCCAATTAACAGAAATTCATCACTGGGAATGCTCTAGGTCAAGTACAGAAACACATTTATTTGTATAAACGTGTAGGTCACTCAGATAGTATGGTTTGCAAAGTCATGCCATCAGAACATCAAACATTCATAACGGTGGTTGGTCCAAACCAGGATTTCCAGAAGATTCCCCATGTCAAGTGAAACTGCACTGCCACAGGGAAGGACATTTGGGCAGACTTAAGTCAGAAGATGCCTACATCGAAAATGAGTGTTTTGATAAAAAAAAAGGCATATAGATACCTCGAAGTGACCCTATTCGTTAGCAATATTTGTTATTTGTGCATGGACTACTTTTTGACTTGGAAGGTTCCAACTCATCAAGCAACGACCATTTATTTCCTTCGATCAAACGGTGCTCACTCGTGCATCATGAACATTTCCCACTTCTGGAATACTTCACAACAGACTTACTTTTTGCTACAAGACCACCGAATATCACCAAAAGCTTTCGCAAAATCTTCCGAATAAACAGATGTTAGTTGCCATCTTGCTCGCGTGTACCGGAAGTTCGGAAACGGGAGCCGAATATGACATCATCTTCAAGGGGCGGGCCTACCTGCAGGGCGTGGCATCCCCGATTTCTTTCAATTAATTTGTCTAGAATCGGAATTTCAGAAATTCCGTCCAAATAGCTCAGTTGGCCTCCAACTAGAATTTTCATCGAAATGCGATCGAACGGACCTGCAAATGCAACCAAATTCCTGCACAATTTGCTCGTTTCCACATAAGGGGCGGTGGCTCGTAGCACGGCGGATCCTGATTGGCGGAAGAGCTAGTCACGTGGGGTCACGTGACCCCAAAACGTCATAGGGGCAGGTGTTAAAAGTGCCCAGATATCTGGGACCCGGTTCGTTTTGCTGCTGTTGTTCCATTCGGCCGATTCTGTTGTAGTGAGTGGTCGGGGAAAAAAGACGTTCGTTTTCCTATTTATTGGAAAAAAGCAAAAATATGTCTGGAGAAACAGAATTTCAAGCAAACGGCGATTATCAGGAGGGTGATCAAAATTATGAGGGGTACGATGAAAATGCCGAATTTGCTGGCGACGATGGCCAGCAGCAGGCAAACGGTGGGGCAAGCGAGGCCCAAAGCTCCGAGGAAACTGGAAAAAAAGACATAAACGACGATGAAAGGTAAGTCGGAGGAATTTTCTATTTCTTTAACGCTCGGCCAAGATTACTCGTGTAACAAGGCCTCCAAGGAGAAAAAAACTAGCTAGAAAGTCGTTTTTTTGGTTGCTTTTCCCACGCTGTTTTGAGGCTGTCAAAATGGCTGCCGGTGCTGGCTTCTTTTGTTCCTGCCGGGATTGGGTTTTAAATCCGTTGCCATCCTCCCGTCTCCGATAAATCTCACTAATTTAGTCTAGATTTTCAGATTTAACGTTAAAACCTATTTACATTTTTCCAGGTCGTTTAAAGTTTTAATAATGTTTTCTAGTAATGGTTGGCTTCTTTGTTCCCAAATGCCGCAACTTCGCAAAATGCTCTAGCCGCCATTTTTGACAAGACGCAACTTAACAGAAGATATTTTCCCAAAAAAGCATTTTAATGTTTTGAGATTTTCTCGAGAAAAGTTAAAAGCTCGTTGATTCTTTACTCTTTATGATAATGCTTTGTTATATTTATAATGTATGTCGAAGAAAAAAAAAATTGATTGTTTATTTTTTTTTTTGAAAATGATATTTTTGTAATATTGTATATATATATGCCTTTTTATGAATTAAGTGTAAAACGGGGGCCTTGTTAATATTTGTAAACGTTTGCCGACAAAGGGAGTATTTGGACGTTTCTGCGCGATTTTCGGAGGGGGGGAAAGGGAACTCAACTGGACAAAGAGCCACCCACTCAAACGCCCGTTGTCATGACAACGGCAGACTAGTCGGCAACCGCAATGCAATCTGAGTACTCCCTTTGTCTGTTTTTTTTTTTTTCCTCTCGTAGACCTAAGTGTGAATGTTTCTACTTGTAATTAGGTTTATATGCTGGCTATCCAACAAGATATGTTAACGATGATTTAATTAAATGTACAATAAAACATTGGGCATGAATTAAATCCTTGAAACCAAAAAAAATCTGTAATGTAAATGTAACTTGATTAATTGTAAAAGTTTTTGCTGTGTGAAACTGCTTATCTATATATATATATTTTCCAAGTGAATAATTTTTTTTCTCCTAACCATAAACTTTTATTTCAACTTGTTTTTACAGTTTACCTCTCTAATACCTCAGCAGTAAAATTTTACGAGCCGATGTTTCTTTATCATAAAGTACCTAGACTTCACGAAAAGATTGGAGAAAATCTTTAAAATTGCCGGTGGCCAGGGGTCCCAAATTGGTGCTTGTGCTGTGTTCTAATAATGACTTTATTTCCAACAGGTGCTTTACGTGAAATAGGAGAGCAATCATCCCGGTGGTGACTCACCCTGATGGTATTTATGCTGGGATCTCTTCTGTGGTGAATGTAGTGTTTTGTACTACTACAGATTCGTTTCTTTTTTTCCTAAGTAGAATGCCAAAAATAAGACAAAGCACTGCATTTCTACCTAACATTCCCTACAACTAATGCACCAGTACATGTACAAAACTTTACATCGAGTTGTATTAATTGCCCATAAATGTTTGCCCAATTTTGTTTTTAAGTTTTAAGGTTTCACAGCTCACATAATGGATCTTGCAAGCATTAATTTTTTTCTTGATTGCAAAATTTCTTTGTCATAGAGTTAATTTGTTTAAAGCTATTAAATGGATTAAATAGCAGATGTGTATAATTAAAACCCCTAGTAGGTATATAGCAAAACGTGCAATTAACTTGGATATTAACTGAACCTTTTTATTTTTGAATAGGAAACTATTTGTGGGTGGACTAAGTTGGGAAACCACACAAAGTAAGATTTTGATAAATTCATGACTTGAGTGGGGCTGAGATTTGTCGTACGGCTGCTTAACTTTTAATTGTTCATTGCAGAGGACCTCAAGGAATACTTCTGCAAGTATGGCGATATCACAGAAGTCAACATCAAGACTGACCCCAATACAGGCAGGTCAAGAGGTTTTGCTTTCATTCAGTTCGCAGACAAAGATGCAGTCGATCAGGTAAAACTATGAACGTTGGTTTGTTTTTTGAGTTGTCTGAAGTACAAGTTGTGTAATGCTGGGATGTTTGCATTTTCTCGCAGGTCCTCAATGCTGGACAGCACACAGTCAATGGGAAACAAGTTGACCCAAAACGTGCCAAAGCCAGACCCGGTATTAAAAAGATTTTTGTTGGTGGCTTGGACCCAGATCTCCCGGAAGCTGATATTCGTGCTTATTTTGAAAAGTTTGGAAAGGTGAGCCGTGCTTGAAAATTGTTTTAAACTTATTGCCTGGTGGTGCAGTTGCAATTTCTGAGCAAAGTGTGATTTGTGTTAACTTACCCCCACTTGTGTTTTTCAGATTGAAGAAATTGAACTTCCATTCGATAAACAAAAGAATCAACGCCGCCAGTTTTGCTTCATCACCTTTGAGTCCGAAGAGGTTGTGGACGAGATCTGCAAGAACCCTAAGCAGAAGATTGGTACCAAAGAATGCGACGTGAAGAAGGCCACACCGAAGCAGGATCCACGCTCAGCTCGAGGAGGTTGGGGAGGCGGTGGCTACGGGGGATTCGGCGGCGGTGGCTTTGGTGGCCGTGGAGGTGGGCGAGGTCGAGGGCGTGGCCGAGGAGGCAAGTGGAGCTTTTAGAACAGTTCCGAGCCTAGTCTAGGGGACTAATGCGTAATGACAAGATCCATAACCCTGCAAAAAAAGCTTAACTTGTTCTGTTGCGTTAATTAATAATAAAGGGGAGAATTCTGTTCTAAAAACTGTCAATGCGTACTAGTGATTAAGACTGCTGGGGCTCAAAATTTAAGTCGTTGTTTAACTTTTTTCTTTGTCAGTTTGAATTTCTTGGCCTTTTTTAAAAACCGAAATTTAAACTTAAATTGCAGGGTCCCCCAATGCAGGTTGGGGAGGTCAGGCTAACTACGGAGGTCAGGGATATTATGGCTATGGCCAAGGAGGAGGTGGCTACGGAGGAGGGTATGGAGGCTACGGAGACTATTATGGCTACGGCACAGGCTATGATTACACCGGCTGGGGTGGATACGGTCAAGGCGGCTACAGCAGTGGCTATGGTAGTGATATCAAAAGAACTTGTCTGCCCAAAGTACTTGTGCTTTAATTGATGTGTACGTTAACCCCCCTCATTTAGCTAAGTCTAAATCTTATCCTTCCAGGCCAACAGCAAGCAAGTTACGGAAAAAGTAGGCGCGGGGGCGGAGGTGGTCATGGGTATCACCCATACGGTCGTTAAAGGATAGGCATCTTCCACTCTTGATAAGGGTAGATAAACTTTTGTTACTAATTGTTAATGTTTAAAGATCATGTATTCCAAATTCTAGCTTTTTTTCATTCCAATGCTTCGCTTACTTTTTCAGGTATCTATCATGTCATTGTTTGTGGAGGTCCTCACCATGTCTACGCCGTTTTAACTTGTCCCCTAGCACAGCCATTTTAAACACGTGAAGTTCACCACGACAATGTTTTGTAAATAGTGCATTCTTTGTTATTCTGTACTGGTACACTGGTGACGAATAAACGTTTTTATATGGTACCTGAAATCATGCTTATGTTATTTAATTAATAATAATTTTATTCCAAGTCAGGAGAAACAATAGAATGGGTACCTTGGTACCACTTACATCTATCCTGGTGGGGTACAGATAATACACATATTTCATGCAGGCATTTGCATAAAATGGGCAATTACAGAAGTTGTAGTTATCACAGAGGTTATACTAATTTAACCGAACATGGAGTTGTGGAGGTTTTCTAGCGTTTCGGCTTGTTCTTTGGCTCTTTTCTGAAATGATGCAAAAATAAGAGCATTAATAACGTGGGAATTATGGTTTTAATCAAGCAGGGTCTAAATCGGGAAATTCTATGCAATGTTAATTTTTGAAACGTCTGGAAAATAATTTACCTTCTGTTTTTTGTAGTCTTCATAATCTTGGTCGTCTGTTGACAACTCAAATCTGCATACCGGACAAGAATTCGTCTGAAATGTTTTAACTTATTTTTTAGCATGATTGAAATAATTTATAAAGTGTACGTGGCGATTTTAAAAAAATGATAATTACTTTTCCAAGCCATGGTAGAATACACGATGAGTGGAATTCGTGTTTGCAAGGCAGTTCCTTCAACTCGTCATCTTCATCAAAGGCTTTGAGACATACTGCGCATGATCCTTCTGTGAATTAAATGTTTCAAACTTTAATCCACAAATTTCACACGTCAACTTTTTTTTTTGGAAAGTTAAATAAAAAACTGCCGTTAGTTTTTTGATTGTTAAAAAAGTGAGTAAATGTCAAAAAGATTTTAATGCAAACTGTTGCATTTAAAAAAAACTACTGAAAAAGATAATTTTGGTCTGCTCCCAAAATAGATGGTGTTACTTCCGTCCTGAACAATTACCCAGTTAAATTTTCTGGATAATTGAAATTCCACTATATCATGAATTTTGAGGGTGTTCAAAATTGAGTGGTGGCTTTTTCAAGTGAGAATTATAACTGAGGTCCTGTTTGATTTCTGCATGTTCAAGCTGCGAGTACCTATAGTAAGTCCCCCTTCGAAATTATGGGAGGATACCAAAAAATTGCCCATTTTATACAAAATTGTAAATTTTTAGCATATGATAATACCGAAAAAGATTAACCCATCATTTTAGGAAAGAAAAATGTAATTTTTTAACATTAATTTCGGCAGATATCTTATCCTCTGAACAAGACAGGAGTGAACATGGTTGTGTTTCATTTTTTGAAACACTGGCCTGGCAAGCAAGTTTGGAAAACAGTCCACGCCAGTTTTGAAACCAGTTCTTCTAAATGCGAAGCTGGGAGATTTTATAGACCTTGGACAAAATCATTTTAGGCACCCATGTTTTTTTGGAATATTTAGAAATTTAGTGATCTTAAGTCTCATAGTCTGTTTTTATTAAACTAATAACCCTGTGAAAGGTAATTCAAACGATTTAATTCACAACATTTGATCAATTTCTTAGAAAATTTACACAATCATAAAACTGCACTAATGCCAGATTACATCGTATGTTGACTTAGATTAACATAGACGTGTTTATTTTAATTTCACTAGACGTTTTTGTTCATTTTCTGTTCAAAGACAAGTTTTTAATTAAATAATTAAAAACAAACGATTTAAGTGAATCAGAACGGTGCATTTTTATGATTATAGTGTAAACTTTCTAAGGAATTGGTCAAACGTTGGGAATTAATCGTTTGAACACCAGATCAGGTGCTGCATTTAGCCAGGTAACTCGAGATATTACACCTGTATTTTGAGTAATTTTAACACGCAAGGTGGTCGAGCTTGAATTTTTGATTATGAACAGGTTGTTGTTGGATTCTGGCCTTGCATTTAAATTTGACATGCAGTTATTAGTTTAATAAAACCTTATCAACATAAAGCTTATGATCATTCCATTTCAAAATTTTCAACAAAAACATGGGTGCCTAAAATAATTTTGTCCAAGGCGGTACTTGGCTATCATCAAAACAGCCCAGTCATGTCGATTATGTCTAAACATCTGCGTGGACACGTGACTGCAAAACCCAAATTCATGACAGCCAATTTTACTCTCCCAAATACCTGGTTATCTTTTTCAGTACACATCCTCATTTTTCATTATTTTTACATTCAAATTCCATGAATTTCGATTGGAACCTATTGGCTTTTGGGGTCAAAAATTGGTATTTTGAATTTACAGAATTCAATGCAAAAACTCAACAACTTCTCCTCTAATAATTATACTTTTTGGGGTCAAAATTGGGGTTTTGAATTTACAGAATTTAATGCAAAAACTCAACAACTTCTCCTGTAATAATTCTACTTTTTGGGGTCAAAATTGGGGTTTATAATTTACAGAATTCAATGCACAAATTCACCAACTTCTCCTCTAATAATTTACTTTTTGGGGTCAAAATTGGGGTTTTGAATTTACAGAATTCAATGCACAAATTCACCAACTTCTCCTCTAATAATTCTACTTTTTGAGGTCAAAATTGGGGTTTTGAATTTACAGAATTCAATGCACAATCTCACCAAATTCTCCTCTAATAATTCTACTTTTTGGGGTCAAAATTGGAGTTTTGAATTAACAGAATTCAATGCAAAAACTCACCAACTTCTCCTCTAATAATTCTACTTTTAAGCTCAGCAACGGCTTTCTTTGATGCAGGTGGAGGTGGCCTTTCATTAGCAAACATTCTATAGAAAAAAATGCAATTAATTCCATTATATGATTCGACAAATTAGTTCATGCGTCAAGCAATTAAATTTCAAAAATGTACCTATTGAATGACATATCAAATTCAACTCCAAGGCCAGAATCCAACAACAACCTGTTCATAATAAAAAGTTCAACACAATCAAAATACTCAAAATACAGGTAGAATATCTCAATTTACCTGGCTAAATGCAGCATCTGATCTGGCGTTTCGCCCTCTCCCAATGGCTTGCAGTTATGCTCGTCGAAATAACAGGCCATTTTCTAAATTTTCTACGAGGAATTCAATATAATGCCACTACAATTAACAGGCACCCAACAGGCAAATGTTAAATTTCCCAAAAAATGGAACTCATTCAACTCATGCTCAATTTAAATGGCTCTGGTGTTAGGTGGCGCCCCTGGTGGACATTCATGTAATTACATCACACAACAAACCAAATTTTGCTGGAAAAATCGTGGAATTTGCAGAAAATGACAGACGCTTCTCAAGATGTTAGTGATACTAACAGCAAGGAAGGGGCTAGTAGCATCATTTCAGGAAAAACTGATCAAGGTATTGCGTTTTAAACGATGGAACAATGATAAACAGTATAGTAATGGAAGTTCCAATTAAGATCGAGCTACATGTATATGTAGCTTTGCAGCTATGCTCTTAAAATTTGCATATGATGCTGCAGCTGATTTATTTCATTTTCCAAGATTTCGTACAGTATATTATGCACGATTTCTATTCATTATAGTAACATGTCAAGAGCATGGACTATACAGGGTGTTTTGAACTCATGGTACAAACTCAAACTGGTGTTAGAGTGAACTAATTAGGTAAACATTTTTCACCCTAGAACCTAGGGTCCAAAGGTCACTATTAAAAAGTTACAAGGCCAAATGTGTAGCTGGTACATGGAACATTCAATGGGTTACATGAGTTGCGGCATCGAAATGGAAGCATACACAAGTCAAGAACTGGCTGATATGCATTTCATTTGAAGAACGTAGTGTATGAGACTCCAG
>JAQGAO010005339.1:0-13738 GCA_034697705.1 Ommatoiulus sabulosus
TTATCCAGCCTTTAGCCATCTTAGCAATTCTGTATTTCTGCATGAATCGTAATCTAGCCATTCAAAAATTTCGTTCTAAATTGTCCAGCTCGACATTAACAAAGAAACCATCCAAATTTTTGACAATCTTTGCGAGTGTCTTTTTTCTTCTGCATCATTTTACCATTTGTTTCTGAAGTTGAAACCTTTAGGGACATATATCGATATGGTGAGCCCCTGGATAAAATTATTGAGGAATCTGCCATTTATATGATCATCGAGATTGTGTCATTAGTTGCGATAACCTTTTTTGGAATCTATCCAGCGTCATAATTTCACTTTATCTTGTTCCCCCTCGTGTTTCTCTTAATTTTGCAATTGCATCTGACCAACGTCGTTGAACAGGACAGAGCGCTAAAGAAAACTGAATTGAACTGCATATTTTAGTGGCTAAGTTGAATAAGATGCTGGATTCGATATTTTCGTCATTGTTATTGCTTTGCTTTTACTCGACAATGTTGTTATACGAATTCCTATACTTGGTATCGGATTCAATTGTACGCCTGGAGTTAGACGTCTTTGCGAGTCTCGACAAGATTGCTTTAATTTCCTTATTAATATCTCTAGAAATTGCTTCAAATCGTTTGAAAGAAAAAGTAAGTTACATTTTAATGTAATACAAAATATATTTGAAGTGCTTTTTCTTACATAGAGATCGAAAACGTTATCAAATTTTTTTTAAAACAGATGAGATCCTCGATGGCTTGTCAGAATACATTCTTCGAAAATGAGTTGGACAGGACAATGGACAATGTCGTTCTTGTGGTGAGTAAGAAAGATTTATCAATACCAAAATTTTTACACTTACACATTTCTAACATGCCAGTAAAACCTGGAATGGTGACCACCTCTTTATGTTGACCACTTTTCAGTGTTTTGTTTTTCTAGTGTACATTTCCTTCAGAAAAATTGTATGGTGACCACCTGTCTATTGTGTACAGTGACTAGTGTGTGTTGTCTTTAATGTACCGTATTAAGTGAGCAGATAACGGATAAGTCACCTAACATCCTGCTTTAACCCCAGTGGTTGACAAATAATTCAGTCAATCATTTTATTCAGATCGAAAAAATCACTGAAACATGATCATTAAGAAGAAAAAAGCATTTAAAACATGGAAAACTCGATAATTTTTTCTTTAAAAAATAACAAATGTGTAAAAAGGCAATAAATATAGCCTACTGTATGTAATGCACATTGACATGATGATTCTGCACTTTTTAGGTTTTGTTTTTTACTACATGTATTACAGTGTACATGTAGGCTACAACTACAGTGTGCATGTTCACTTTAATTTAATTCAGGCATTCTTTGTATAGTGACCACCTGTGTACAGTGACCAACATTGCATGTTTTTTTGGTGGTCACTCTTAACAGGTTTTACTGTATACGCTCCGTATACGCTAAATCCAACATTTAACAGTTGATGTATTACTGACACTCTCAATACAGATGTAGATGCATGGTAATCACTTGTTAATACCTATATCTCGCACGATGATACGTGTATATATTATGGGTGTTAACTCCGGTACCTGATATCAACGTGTGAATCCGAATTTTATTTGAAGAATGTTAATTCGGAGGCATGCAGATTCCGATTTGGGATCGTTTGTCTCGTTGAGCTTACTCCTCGTCACCGAGGCAGTAGTAGTAACAGTACGAAGGAAAGATTTCTAAAGCGAAGGAAATGCGCTTGATCGTATATGCTCCATGTAATGATGTCTACTAGATCCCGTGTCATAAGTGGTAATTTATTGGTCTATTGTGGCTAAAGTTTCTACGCTTCTTTCCTTCCATACGTTCTAGTGTATAGCGAGGTTAACCCTTTGCCAATAAGAGAGCAACGCGAGTGAGACTCGCTAGACTTGTCTGCTCTCTTTCAATTTTTCAAAGTCTTCACATCTCCGAGCTATCTATACTTGAGTGGCTTTCCCGCGCAATGCACGGACGATGCGCTCGCGTATATAATGCAATTTCTACGTCAAATTATATTTTAAAACATGTAACGAAATCAGTTGGGCAATAGGGGAAATTATTGGCGGAATCCATCCTGCTGCCATTTTGTTTTCTATATATACGTCTAGACATTTAGTTATTAGGATCACAGTTATGGCAGTCGTGCAGTGTGTAACTGCGTTTAGATAAAAGGTGTGCAACTGTCCCAAGTACTATCCGAAGTTATTTAATAGCTGTACGATTAACGCACGCATCTGTCAGATGATGGAGATTTACTTCAAAATGGTAGCTCTAGATGATCGTTAATTGTATTGATGGATACGTTATCAGTTTCTCATTGGCAAATAGCCGAAACATTGGAATGCTGTTCAGCGACCCTCAAAAGAAACCTGTTTTTCTGGAAACGGAAGGTGTTGACGTTTACAATTTATACAAATTGTATAATGGGCCTTATGCGGATTTCGTCAGTATGCCTTTATCACGTGACATTTCGTTCATTCCATTGGCAAAAATTACCCGGAGGTACGTTCTTTTAGTTATTGATTCGATGAAAAGATCAACTGATGCAGCCCCATGCCTAACTTTGCATAAGGTCCATTACAAATTATTTCGTAATTTATTCATCATAAGTTGTTAATATGGTTAGCACAGACACATTATTACACAACATCATTCTACATATAAATAAAATAAAAACATGTAAACCATGTGAAATTTTATATTGTAATTGGTATATAATGTACATCTTACCATCATGTGTGAAACATGGTATTCCAGTGTCAAAGAGCACGTTGAATGTATCCAGGAAACTGTTTTATAATTTAAAATACGAATACAAGTATACTGTACATGTATATGCACAGATTCATAATTATGATAAGTATACATTGCAATAAATTTAACAGAATCATAACTGCGCATTTGTTTCACATGTATACACTGGCATGTACATGCACATGTTGAGACTTTCCAAAAATGTTTTAATTCAATTACATGTACTGTAGTTATAAAGCTAGTTTTTGGATTGTGTTACTGAAGTAACATTTCTAGAATTTTTGCTTTTTTATGCAAATATCATAAATTAGTTTTTCTGTTTTTCCTGGTTTGAAGGTATGAATTATGAACTTGTGTAAGTCATAAATGCAATTTTTTGAGCATAGATATATACATATATTAGTCGAACAGAAACAAGGTTTTTATTTAACCCATTCATATTATCAAGCGAACTCGCTTTGTATAAATCTTAAACTTATTATGTCTTAAACAAAACGTATATGTATTATACTGTATAACATGTACATGTACTTTGATTGTGTGTGTTGTCAAAATATAATCTTGAAGCTATATAACTCTCTAGTTACAAAATATTAAAAAATGGTGCACATGCAGTGTATTTGCAAGGTGTTTACAGATTAGAATACAAAAGTATCGAGTATTCACATTTTATTTTTGTATTATGTGTGCACTTTTATTGAGTATGAATACGATCTTAAATACGAGTTATAAATAACCACACTGATCAAGGGTTCTAAACAATAAACACCAAATCCAACCGGCAAAGTTGTACTGTACTGTACTCCTTTGACATAAGTGCTCGATAAGAATGTCATCACTGAGATGTTATCATTGCGTCGTCGTTTTCATAATACACATTAAAAGTTTTTCGATATACTTTGTCATTATTTAGAAAAGTAGCATTTTTGCAAGCATGTATGGGATACGTTTCAAGAAGGATAAAGCTGACCACACACGAGGCAAATTATATCCTGCAACTTCTCTCCAGATATATTATTGCCCCGTGTGTTGATAAAAATCTCCTCCGAAAACAAATTGCAAGATATATCTCCGGAATAGAAAGCGATCCTATTCTGAGCAACAAATTTACGGAGAGAAACTGACGTCATGGGGGTTATAGCTAATCAGGAAAGAAATACGTCATAGAATGGAATGAAAGTACGCTTTCAAATTCGTTTACCGCTATTCCCCTTTGAAACAATGCTGCCAAATGCTGCGTATACCATATTCTGAAAGTTATCGCTCCGTGTGTGCAGGAACAGGCAATCGTTTCAAGTGAAATAACTTTCTTGCAATTTCTTTTCATTTGTTGCCGAATATAATTTGCCTCGTGTATGGCCAGCTTTATATTTCGCTTTTGGCATATATACCCTGTATAGATATACGGAAAACATCAGTTGATCACTTTCAGTCTTCAATCCATTGACTAATTTCAGTAAATATTCCACTAACAATTTAACACTATTTTGACGATTTGCCCTTTGCTGATAATGTTAATGTATAATAGCTGCTATAGATGCAACGTTAGTATTGATAACATTTAATGTTTCACAAGTTTTCGTAAAATAGGAACTCAGACAACGTTGCAACATATTAGCTGTACGTGTATATAAAACAAACAAGCGTTGTTTCTTAGCCCCTTATCGCTATAAATAGCAAATGTTTGGAGACATTGTTACCAAGTGCTCTTGTTGTGAAAACTAGACAGTGTGCATAATTATTTTCACGGCGATTTACTTTATACGTGTATGAATTTTAAACCAAAAACATCACCGACAGAGTAATAAATTAAATTTCTTATATAACTAGTGAATGAGTTAAATTAATGCTCCTGGAATGGACGTTCGGGCGGAGTTTTTAATTCAGTTTAGAGATTTTCATTTTAGGCGGTCACACACGAGGCAAATTATAGCTGGAAACTTGGCAATTTTAGGCGTGTCCGCTTGGTGGCCACAGGTCATGGAAGTCATGGAAATGTCAGGGAAATTTTCCCAAAATAAAAGCAAAATGCTATCCCTGCACTCAGTCTGCTAGCAGCTCCATCCCCAATCCTCTTCAGCTAGACTTGCAACAAAATATAGTGTTTTGCCAAGCTTCTCATTGCAATTGCTATTTTATTTTTCATTATGAAAAAAAAAATTGATATGCATTTAATTCCCTGACTTTTCCCGTTTTGGTCAGGGAATTTTGGATTTTAGTCAGGGAAAAATCAGGGAAATTAAAAATGAAAATTTTGTGGCCACCCTGTGTCCGAAAAGCCATTTCCGAAAGTCAATTTCTGAGCATTTTACTAACCATGGCTTTTAAACAGGAAAACTTCAAGCTGAAAGTAATTAGACTTAATTTATGTTTTTATAATTGACAAATTAAAACATTTCATTTCTCGTAATTCAATTCTAAAAAAAAACAGAACTTTTTGAACATGCCATATTTCCGGATATAACTTTCCTCGTGTATGACCGGCTTTAGTCGAAAGTTCGATGAAAACGTCATATGGCCACCTCTTACGTATAACTAAGTACATCTTGAAGGTCCATTATAATGGACCTTAAACATTGTAGATGTACTTATAGTTTAGAATATAGCACACTATATTGTGCAAAACAGATTGCTATACAGTATTCTCAAGTATTCTTTACGCAATGTGTTTTTGCACCTTAATTGCAACAAATACAGTAGTCATTATCGTATAGGAAAGTAAAGGTCAATGTTATTTGATTACTTATCACTAAATTCCATACAGTACAGAGTATATGACTTGTTCACTTTCATTAACACAACATTAATGATATTGTCTCATTAACAGTGAGACAATATCTTACATTTGTATTGTTCGCTTTTTTAGTGAGGTGTAAAAGGTCGTTTGTTTTCCAAGCCATGTCACGGTTTCATCGTTTATGATCATTGTTGAAGGCTAGAAACAACTAGCCGCTTTAATTTTAGGACAAAATACACGGCGAGCTACAGTATGTCAATCAATTTAAAAATAACGGGTTCTCTTTGATACAAAGAACATTTTTAATTCTTGTAAATAATACACCGGATGTTTGCTGGTCCCTTTCCTATACCAAGAGTATGTGTGGATGTGTATACTGTACATCTTTGCAGCATTATATTCTTTCGGTACATGTTAGTTCTTTTTTTTAGCTCTTCTCATAATTATCCATTAAAATGTAAACTTAAATAAACGATAAAGACATCTTGAATCAGTGGCAATGTATCAGTAGTTGCCGTAAACTAAACTGTCTATAACTCTTTATACTGTATTACTGTAAGCTTCATACTGTATTGTTTACTCAAGAAAACAATTACAATGTGAGAATTTCAAAAATGAACACATTTTGCAAGTTAACATTATTTAAAGAATTAAACTGGATTTTGTGATTATCTATATCACGAAAGAAAATTGTTCATTGAAAATTCCGAATAACCTTCATACTTATTCAATCCATTTTAAGTCATTAAATTATATACATTATTCACAATAGTAACGAAAGTATACGTGAGTGTAAACAGTCGAAATATAATTTGAGTTGCAAAATACTGCTAACAACAACAACCTAACTACAACAGGATTTGTTTTGAAATTGCTATATCTAAATATGTTAAATTGAAATTCAAGGCGCTACACAGTTTTTTTTAGTTTTTCAACAATTAAGGTACGTTGACTTATGCACTTTTTGTAGTCCCGCGTTCATTTGGTACATTCGTGTATATAGGCATCGCCTTAAACAAGCTAGACAGATGAAAGCACGTACAGGAATGCATAAGAGTTTCAAAGGATTACTTCAAAATCCAGGGTGAATATTTCATTAATCTAGTCCATGTGTCACCTTCGTACGTTTTAAAGTAGGCTAAATTGGCCAAATATGGCTTATGATGAATACCAATGCACTTATAATTTTTCATTATGCATGATGCAGTGATTAAGGATGCTTTACAGTAGGTTTGTTCCATATTTGAGATGTGTAATATGCATATATGAGGGTTAAAAACGAAGCACGGTTCAAAATACAAATTTGATATCCCCGAATTATGTTAAATTTTGGGGGAAATGATACACAGCGTTCTTATATATATAAGAAAACTAACTATATAGTGTAATTTTTATATTACATGTATGATATCCTGATCGAGGTTTATTAATTACGGATTCAAACTCGATTTTGAATAATTCCATGCATAAACACCTTACAGCACACCTCGAGGATGGCTATTTAGTGTGAAGACTTTTTAATTGCACTGCTAATGCACTCTATACACTCTAGACTTTTCGTAGACATATTCAAACTACAGTAGGCCTACATGTGTTACAATACAGTACCGATAATCCGTGTATAGGCCGGGATAAAAATCGAATTCCTCAAAACTATTTGCAACATTTATAGATGAAATTTCGAAAGTTAGACGTAACGTATACTAGCTGTGCATTCATTAATGTGTAACTATACCCGAACATTGGAATTTTATTGACCCATATATACACTCTTTTCTTGTCTATTTTCTCTGTGCACACTATACACTCTACACTTATGGTCTACTTGTATAAACCATACACGCTATCACTACAAAGTAGACGATAATATGCATGGATCAACATCATTATATACTTTATAACCCCATTTGGTATAAATAATGATGCATAGTATATTTAGATGTAAATTTACAAATTTGGCTAAATGTGTGCGGTTGCATCAATTACATATACATCTCATATACTGAGAGAAGAAACGTGTGTTTTGCACCAAAGTGTCCAATACAAAATTAAGAAAGGAATGATTCGAGTCATTTGGAGGTTTTTTTTTCTTGCTATATATTATGCCTTGCCTCCTCCCGTTATTTTATTTGCAGGGCATATTTATAACCTTTATAATTTACAATATACACGCATGTAGGCTACTGTGATGTACATGTACACGTGCGTTTCCGTCCCATTTTTCTTTCTTATTTTTTTAGAATGGTTAAACATACATGTACTGTATGTATATATACCGCAGTATACTGTCCCTATAATCTGTTATATACATCAGGATGCATGGTTTTAAAGTTGGCTGTGCTCTGCGCCAAATTGCGTTTAATTTAATTGGAGATTAACCAAAACATGTTATTATCAGCAAATCTGCTCATTGAACTTTGCTTTAATCGCCGAATAAATTAAAAGGAGATTGGTCCCGCCGGCCATTAATGTAAAGGGAATTAAGAATTTCTGCGACATCTTGTCTATGTGCCGTAAATCCATCTTCATAAATGAAGATTGCTATGCACGCAATTAATAATTTATTAAACACACAATGGTGTTGATTGATAGACTCTCGTATAAATACAAAGATTGTCCGAACAATTAAGAGAGGAATAAACGCGCTTTTATAGCGCGGGCATAAAAGCTGCTGAAATTTAATTACGAAGTGGTCAGCGGCGAATTATGAACAGTTTAAAACAGTAAAAATGTTACGCCTATTTCGAGCTAATTATGCGCCTTCGAAATATGAATTTAATTCAATTACAGCGGGCTGATAATTGCATTGTGAAAATACTTTAATGGGCCGTAAGCATTGGGCTATTACAAGTGTTCACTCCCGTGCGTAATCCTATACAATTGCACGTGGTATATAAATCTCAGAAAAGTTCGCACCCGGAGAAAATATATTTCGCGCTGCATGTTAGTTTATGATCAATTTTTATTTTTGTTTCGCACTTACACACATGCATTTATGATGGCAAATTAATCTGAATTAGAGCGCGAACTCATAGCCTCTATCCTCGTTTTTTTATAATTTTGAAGTTAACTCAGGTCTCTGGACGATATCCGTACGAGTTATATGATGTTTACTGCATGAGAAATGGAATTTTCGAAACCGATAGTATACCGTACGTATATATGTACGTGTACGAATACGCCTGCATGGGCATGTTGAATTATACATTGTATACTGTATATACAGTACTTGCAGACTTTACATTCTCAAAAGTTAATTGTTCTTATAAATTTAGATAAACTTGCTTTTGGTGTAATAATGAAAAGAAATGCGAGAGTGATGAGAAGCCGGTATACTGTAAGGTATGATGTTTTTCATATTCCTAATTTCCTATATGTATACAGTATAAAAGAACAAGAATTGCGTCGAGGAACTAGCCTCGCTTGCTTTAGTAATTATACAATTTAGTATGTTAATTTGTTTGTAGCTTAAGATTTCATTTAGGTTGGGGTGTTTAGTTGTTTTCTTAATCTATGGTATACTTTTGCTGTCCGGTAAAAGTCCATAGATTTCGTATACCTTTAATGTGCAGAGATGGACTTCTTGCAGGAGATTGTCATTATGGATGTAGTACATTTCTAGTGGTTTGTTGTTGTGTATCTTTATCATTTCTGGGTGATTACAGTAAAAGAGCAAGTGGGAGCATGATAACTTACCATTTTTGCATATAGTGGGCAAGTTTCTGCAGTGTTGATTTTGATATTGAAAGGAGGGATATAAAGGTGTAGGGGTCTAAGCGTAGTTTATGTATACAGTATACAGTACATGTTGTAAATAAAAGGATTTATTACTGTACATTCCTTAATTTGAAAAAAATATTACCAATAACCTTCATTAAAAATGTCTCCGAATTGAAATTCGTATGATATTTAATTTCTCTTATTTTAATATGCGCATGGCATTATTATTTAATGCCATAATTTTATTATTTGTATGGCATGTTCTTCTCACTTAACGCATAATATTCACCTTGAAATTTCTGTTGAAAAATACTATTTGTTTTGTGCTGACTCCGTCTAGCTCAGACATATTTGGGTACATGTACATGTCTTTACTATAGATAAGTTGCACGTGCAGACGTGCAGGCACATATTCGTTCCATATTTCATTTTGTATTATGGTCATGTGCAAGTTATCCTTATACTTGTACATTTTACAAGATCTCGCGAACATCAATGCTCAAATTTTTGAAATGTGAAACAGTTTTACTGAAAATTGCACCAGCAAATTCCTCTCGAAAACGTGTTTCTGAAATGTAAGCAGTAATAAACCGTTTCCTCTCACAATTTTGGGGGATATAAAATCACCGACTATTTTTTTATTATTACCCGTAGCGACACGTTTTGATAAAAAGTTGAGTTGAAAAAGAAGTATCCATAGGTGATACATGTACATCCATGTATACAATTGTATTGTACGGGTTTTGTAGTGCACAAGCATCACCGTTTTAGAATTTGATATAGTCTGGATTATTTATACTTTCTAAAAGAAAAAAGTCTTACATTACTATAATAATGATTTTTCGCAATTATCCCACCATAGCTTAGCATTGCTGATCGTATATAATGTAGTTTATCATGACCAGATAAATCCTTAAACTATATATTTCAATTTCTCCAGGTTTCTCTATTTAGGTTTTCCTATTTAACTTTAATTATTATATAGTTTAAAATATTTTCATTAGGAAGTTATACAATTTGTACACTGTAATAAGATTTTTTTTGAATCTTAAATCGATCTCATACATACAACCTGTTCGTTTTCGTTCAATATATATCATTATCTTCGATATGCTGAATACTATGAACAATTCCATGCAGTGACATACATGTAAAAATATATGTATTCTATATATGTGTAACTAGATATATATGTACATGTAGTTAATTTACAGTTATTACTATGGTTTTGTCGTTTTGGGTTAAATACCTGTAACCCAGATGGACCACATCTTTAAATATGGCGTAAGAAAGTTATAAAAAATATGCTGAGAAAAATTTTTTTTTTTAATTTAAATCTGCCCTGAACATTTGCGACGTACATGTTTGTGCTGCATACAGTATATTTCAAAAACATATGCTTGTTTTAGCTTAAATACCATTAACTTATAATAGTTATGAATAATATTCGTTATGCTATTATTATTAATTTTATCGTTATAGTACTTAATGGAAACGCTAATAGAGGAAAGTGCTTGAAATCTACAGCAATTCATGGTTATAGCCATCTGTGTTTGATTAAAAACATGCTATCCACACGCGCTTATTTCCATACCATATTGTGCGCATATGGTGTGTATATTTAGATTGGGGCTAATGTGTGTTTATTTGCAGCATACCTTTTGGCAAAATTATTCTCACCTATGGCCTTTGCTCATATTATCTGTCTTTCACGTACGTATCTCAATTAGCAGCTTCTTGAAAAGATAAGGAATCAAACATGTATAAAGCTTAATAGGCGTGTAGCAGTGAATATACATGTATACTGCAATTGCATATCTTTTAAATTTAGTTTATATATGTACGAAAGAGAAATGCCATTGGCAGTCCAGATAAGTATATACATTGATGTTCATCATTCTGACCGGTGGCACTCTTCTCCAATTAATTACATGTACTGATTAGCATTTCGATTAAAAATTGAGACCCGTTAAAACTTTGATAAATATAATCAACTCTATCCTGATGGTGCAGTTAAAGTATTGTGGATAGAATTTTATAATTGTATTTTGGAAAGGTATGTGCTTTGATGGTAAAAAAAATAGTTTGGAAAGTGTATAAGTATTACCATGTACATCGAAAGTGTATACATCATAATTGGCCACATGAGCTCGAAATGTGAGACGAGCTATAAGATGAATATTCAGTATAAGAATATGTAGGCCAGTCATCATCAGATCCATCTTGTGAAAGGTGTGCGAGTGTATCTTTGAATTACAGAATGCGTGTATATTTCTATATTGTACAAAGGAGCAATTTGTGTTTTGTTGGTTAACTTTAAAAATATATTTCCAGTTGAAATGAGGAACAAATTAAAAGATATTGACCACATCCAAAATTACACAGTAGGCTACAGCATTATAATTACGGCAACTCAATAGCTGAATTAAGATTAGTTGCCCGTTTTCCCCAACAAAGATCATGTATACTTATAAATATATAGAGTTGTTGTGAAATTTTAAGCAAGGATCGAGTTAGTGAGGGGTTACTATTCGCTGATTTAGAAGTTCGTTGATCTTGCTAAAATTGTACCTTATGTTGATAATTTGTTCAAAAAGCCGTCTAAAAACCTGCAAAAACGCAGAGAGCACAGGTATATGTAGGAATATAAAAATATCATTTCACAAATTTCACTGCATGAACTCAAATTTTGCAGATTATAAAACGCCGAAAATCGTCAACAAATGGTTTATATTGCTATTTACATTTTGCATGTGCATCCTTAATACATTTCTTGACATTTGAGCAGTGATAACAGTAAGTATACAGTATACATTTTTGCAAGCACATTTCTTGACGAAATTGTCATCTTGTTTAGGCCTATTAAAGCTCTCTGAGCTCCAGATATATAGCCTACTATACCATATACTGTATGCAGCCTTCTGTACCATGCTTTTATTTCACGCAGCAATAAATAGTCGCCCCGTGTTACACCTGAGACTATAATATTATTTAATTATTGTCCATATATTTAAATGCATTTTTTACACGTGCTGCAACTTATTTATAGAGTCAACTTTTGGTGTTAACGAGTATAAACACGTTGCTAAAGTCTGTTCAAGTTATTAGCAACATATATACGGTATAGGACCATTAAATGCGTTTGCAATTCCCTGGAAATTCTCGTCATTTTACTTCATTGGAAAAAGACGTCGTAAATAATACAGTTTAGTAAATATTAATTACTTTTTTATAACCTAGAATATTGTTCCCCAAGCCGTCGTGCTCCTATATAAACGTAATCTCGCGCTCTGCATCCACGCAGATACACAACTTTGATCCTAAAAATTATGTTAGGCATCTTTACAGCTATAAGGAAAAGTTATTAAATATGCAACGCCAGCTTATTTATAATTCATGTTCGTTTCTTATACGTAAAACCTAAATCTTTGATTCAGTCATGGATGCAGCGCGCGTATAAACCGAAATTATCTTTTGCCGAAAATTCATTCTAGTTTTTTTTTTCTCTTCTTATCTTAATTAATTTGATATATGATTTTGGAGATTTGCTATTGGTTTGTTTCCAAGCTCCTCCTTAGTGACGTTTTTTCTTAAATCTGTCGTAGTTTCTTTAGTATAACTTCCGGCGTTGTAACGATGAATATCATAATGTTCATCTATCTATAGTTCTCATAAATAACTATACAGTATACATGCAGTATATTTACTCTATTACACACCATGTGCCGTCGATAGTAATGTTCAGTTAATTTTTATCATCTGCTATTAAATTATCGAATTAATGTTATATTTTTTAATTTTCATGAATATTGGGAGCTGTGATCATTAAAATAACCTATAGTGGCGGGGAACTATTTTCTATAGTAAACGGTATATCATTTTGGCCATTTTTTAACGAATTCTTTGATCCTAAAAATTATGATAGGCATCTTTACAGCTACAGTGTAAGGAAAAGAATCCTTTAATTGCTTGCAAATAACTTAAAACATGTTTTGCCCATAAAATAAACGTACAATCGTTGCATGATATACGGTACTGAGTATACAGGTGATGTTAGTGTGGGAACTCACCAAAGGAACCTAAACTGAAACTTGGTTTCCGATTCTGGAATGCAAGTTTCCGTATAAGTTGACCGGCAGTTTCGGAAACCAAGTTTCGTTAAAGTTTCCTTGGTGTGTACAGAATATATTACTATATCGGTGTGGAACTGTCAAATAACGACTGCATATTTCAAAATCTCACTTCAACACTATACAGTACCTGTAATATTGTATACAGTTGTTATACGAGGTTGCTAGGGCCACAACATTTCTAATAGGAGGCGGCGTTACAAACCGGTTTAATAATTGGATTTAAGCGGTTTTATTCATGTTTATAAATAATGTTAATTCATGACAATCTGAAAACCGTATACGCTGCACAGTGTATTCAGAGATACAGTGAGCAAAAAAAGTATTTGGCCAGTATGTTTTTTTTGATTTACATGTTTATTTTTACATATAATGTTACAA
>JAQGAO010005340.1:0-13737 GCA_034697705.1 Ommatoiulus sabulosus
TCTCCCCTTAAAGTATGATTCGTCTGCCAGTCTGTAATCAAAATTAAATATATAGTATAAAATTTTAATAATCGCAGTTGTATATTTTTTTTAAAAAAAAAACACATTATTTAACTTTGAAAGCATTCAACATCGAACGCGTCACGTTCTATAAATCGAACGTCGTCCCGTTCGATTTTGGATGTTTTTTGAGTTGATTTATTTATTTTTTTAAATATTAAAGAAAGATTATGTAGATTTTATTAAAAACGGATAGACTAAGGTATACAGACGACTGAGACGAGTCTCATTTCGAGATGAAAAATAAATCGAGAAGTTGTAATCCTCGTTGTTAACGAAGGTACGAATTATAATTTGTAGCATTGCGGTTATGGGGTTTTCGTAGATCTTTATTATATAGTCTACACTTGGCAAAAAAAAAAATGGAAACAGTATGAAAATTGCTGTTTTCGGGAAAAATAAATGGTGGAGATCTTTCAGTGTACATTTATAATAACACTTACAGAACATGGATTATGTAACAACAACCAGAATTTTTTAAAAATTAATAAGTTAATTTTGAATTTATAAAAACGAAAATTTCATGGCAAAAAACCTATGTGAACACCCTCTTATACTGGTAGAATTTGCCAATTTCTGGCCATTTGATTATTTTTTCCCCAATAAATTATGATGATTTAACTTCTGGGTATAAAGGCTAACTAGTTTATCGTCATATTGGTAAGTTCTGTAGAAAATTTAGTTCATAATAGCTTTAACTAAATAAATTCAAATGAATTTTATTGGAAATTTAATATCGAGAGATGACAAATGAATTGAAAATATAATGTATGGACAGTAGCCTATATATAAAATCTAAAAAAAAATAAAAAAAAAGTAGAGACAAGAAACACATTGCGTCAGCATCAGGAAAGGTTGGAACAACACAAACTATCATACTTATTCCAAATTTCCGTTTCCTCTGTATTTCATACAGCCCCAAAACCATACCACTGCCACCCCTATGCTAAAGTCTGTGGATGATATTTTGTGAGTCTGGATAATTTAGAATGCTTCTGATAATTTATTGTGTACCAAGCTTCCCTGATGCTGATGCAATGTGTTTGCTAAACATTTATAAAGATCTTTTTGGATTTTTCAAGGTTAAATCTAACAACCAGTATAGGAGGGTGTTCACAAACTTTTTTTGTGCTATGGAATGTTCGTTTTTATTAATTTTTATTAATTCAAAATGAACTTATTTACTTTAAAAACTTATGGTTATTGTTACATAATCCATGTACTGTAAGTGTTATTATAAATGTACTTTGAAAGATCTCCACCACTTATTTTTTTCCGAAAACAGTCATTTTCATACTGTGTCCATACTTTTTTTGCCTACTGTATCTACTGGTAATTTGGACTCCATCCAACAGTTTGAAATGTTGCGTTTTGTAAACAAAATTGTACGTGTTCCCATCATCTTTTTCAAAAATAAAATGTTAGACGGGCCTATCATGTTTAATATTCATGAAAAATTTTCGAAGATAAGTTTTATGCTAAAAATTTAATATTTGCGATTACATTATTTGCCCCTAGATAACGAAGGCAAATAACTTGGAAGTAGGAATTTCGAATACATAGTTTTCCCACGCATTATTTTTAAATTGAGATAAATCAGTGGTGCCAAGAAACGCCATCTAGAGATCGATAAATGTACGCAGAATTCAGTGAAAATGATGCTTTTAATTCATTTAAAATTGACGCTCTGTTAAGTTTAAAAATGTGAAATTCTTATTTCCTTAGTTATTTTCCTCCGTTCTCTGCAGGAAAACATTTTTATTGAAAATATTTCATCGAAAATTCCGATAGAGAACGCCCAGCTGCTGTCCATTTGAACTGTCTAAAATTATGCTCTCCTTCCAGTGAGTATAACATGACCATTAATATTTTTGTCTCGTTCTATTCAATTTCAACACATCTTTTTCCTAAATTGAATAAATCGCTGATATCACGACGATGTCCGCATTGTTACGTCGCATCGTGATTTGGCATGTTTTTCGGAGCTATGTTAAGATGATTATTCCGACTAATTCCCCCAATTTTCGCCGAATCGAGACAGTTTTGTTTCAGGAAGGAAGGGGCCATTCAAAAAGGACGTCCTCAAAATTTTTCCAAAATTGGACTCCCCCATGTCCGCATTGTGTCCGGTCAATCAGGAACCCCCTTTCTCCCCCCATTCGGACGTCCGAAATTAAAAAAAAATTGTATTCGGAAAATTGTGTAAGTTTTTCAAATTTGTACTATGAAAACGTAAATTTTGTACTCTGAAAAGGTTGATAATTTTCGGAAACCTTTGAAAATTTTAAGAATCTGTACTCGAAAATTTTTTGAAAATGTTGAAGATTTGAACTTGAGAAAACTTGGAATACTTTGCAAATTTGTCCTCGGAAAAACTTGGAAAAATTTGTAAAAATGACTTCGGAAAAGGGTGAAAATTTTGCGACTTGTGTAAATTTGCACTGGGAAACTTTGAAAGTTGGCGAATGGACCCTAAACTTAAAAGCTTTAGGGACCGTTCTCTGACTTTTCCAGGTTTTCCAGGACTGGAGGTTCCCCGTTTACTTACTTTTTCAATTTATAACGCATCACCTACGCAATATTGCCCTCAATTTCCCTTTTACTTCGGGAACTGATTTTATTTGGTATTTTTTTACATGAGGATGTTTTTTTTTTTGAATGGCCCCTAAGTCGAAAAGGCCGAAGCTTAAATGTTGAAACAAGACCAAACAAGCAAATCAAATTTGTCGAAAAAATTTTATGAATTTTTGGGTGTTTTTTTTTTTTTGTTTTTTTTTTTTTTTGATTTGTTGTTATAAAGGTTCAAAGATGAAAATACTGTATATCTTCGAAAAACTTTTGAATTGATATTAATAAACATTTATAACGTTATTGGCATTAAAAAATTATAAATATGATAATTTAAAAACAAAAAAATTGAAAAGGATTAATATAAATAGATATTGAAGAAATTTGAAACGAAGTAATTAACACGCGCGTAAATTTTTTTAAAAAAAATTGAAAATGTACGGCAAATTTTGATAATAATTTAATAAAAATAACAGCGTACAAAAAAGTAAACATGCAGATTAAATGCAATAATTGCAATGTTTAAATTGTTAAAATAAAATAAATTTGCGAGAACGTTATAAATATATTTATACATTTTTGATAAATTTAAAAAGCAATTAAAAATTTACCACACGTTTTAATAATAATTTAATAAAAATAACAGCTACAAAAAACTAAAATATAAATAAATATTAAAAAAAACATATTTAAATTTTTAAAATATAATAAATGTGTAAGATTTTTAAAAATATGATAAATATACAAGTTTATTTATAATTAACACACTCGTACGTATAAAATAATTATTAAAATAAGTACAAAATTTAAAAAATTTAAGAAAATTTAAAAATATGTTAAATGAATCATCGCCTTCTCGTGATTTGGCGTGTTTTTCGGACAAAAGTGAGAGTTATGGCTAATTTCCGTATTGTTTTCGGATGTCGAAAAGGTCAAAGGTCAAATGTGGAAACGAGGCGACAAATAGATCAAATTTGTCCATCTCGTACGGCCGTGTATATATACATTATTTATTTGGTGAAAAATTGAAATTGGTTTTGTTTTTTTTGATTTCACTCGTAAGTGGATGCAACTATTTTTGATTTTATTTTTCTCGTGTATATATATATATAAATCTACGTTTATATTCTTCGTCCATTTTCAATGGATTTCGAGAAGGTAGAGCATCGAGTTGATAAGCTATTTGTTATCGATTTTGTTCACTCTCTCACATTGTGAAAAGGTGATGGCAATTTGCTTTTTTGGTCGAAATTGTCGAGAGGTGGACGCATTTCCCTTTTTATCAAACGAAGGATTTTTTGAGGAAAAAAAAAAGAGTAGATTTGGTCGAAATTTACAAGCAAATGGAAAACGATTCGCTTTTCGGATATGCTTTCTCGAGATATACATCTGCTGTTATCGTATTTTATTACGTACATGCATAGTCATGGAGAAAAAAAGTGTGACGTAGGCACAATATATTTTGAAACATTAAAAAACGGGCAAAATATTTCAAAATATATTTTAAAAAAATATTCAAAATGTTTTTGAGAATCTATAAATCATATAAATTTATTTGAATATCAGAAAATCGTGCAAAATATTTTCAAGTATAATAAGTATTCGAAATGTTTTTTTGAGAATCTAAAAAAAATGTTAAATATTTTTGATAATATAAAAATAATATGCATACTATTTTAAAATATAAATTTCTTTTAATATCTGAAAATCGTGCAAAATATTTCTAAGTATAATAAGTATTCGAAATTTTTTTTGAGAATCTAAAAGAAATATGTTAAAATATTTTTGATAATCTAAAAATAATATGCGTACTATTTGAAATTATAAAAATATGCAAAATATTCGAAAACCTAAAAAATATGAAAAATATTTGAAAGTATATGAAAATGTAAAAACATAAAAACACATAAACATAAAAAAATATGCATAATACTTTAAAATCTAAAATCCTGCTAAATATTGAAAAGTATAAAAAGCTTTCGAAATGTTTTTATGAAAATCTATAATATTTATGATAATCTAAAAATAAATAAAATATAAAAAATATTCTAATCTCGTTAGATGCATTGAGATTTTTTTTCTTAAATTTCAAATATTCCAATATATTGTGTTTTCGTGTATTTCATAGTGTTACATCTCATGTATATTTTGAAGTTTGTTCTGTTTTCCAAATTTTATTTTGAAAATATAAAAAAACGCAACATATTTTAAATATAAATGTACCACTTTTTCAATTAAAAATCAAATTACTTTGCATATGAATTGGGTAAAAAGTTCGAAAATATAAAAATGTACATTTCAAAACTATAAAAATATACACTGTATAGAATATAAAATATAACGTACGTCAAAATATACAGAAAATACTGATATGGAGAAAAATTCAAGATATAAAACTGTACAAGAAATTTAAAAATAAAAAATATACTGAATTATTTTAAAAAAAATTAAGAATTGTCAGAAAAGTTGTAATAATACAAACACATAAGAAAATAGCAAATGCAAAGAAAATTAAACTATATCTTGAGCAATTTTTGATTTCTTGATCGAAGTAATGTTTTCAAGATTGGCATCATTTTCCTACGCCAGATGGCGTTGATCGATTTATTTGAGGCTAATTTTCAATTTTGACACAAAGATGAATGGTTCGGTGTCCCAAGAGGGCGCTGCTGGCAAATTTCTCTCTTTTACGCGTATTCTGGTAGCCTTGTCGCACTTTATTTCCCTTTTGAATAATTCAGTTAGCATTTAGGCGCTCAGGTGTTCTCGGATTTCGTAGAAAATATTAATTTTACTTCATCCTAACCACGTAGCCAATGGGATTAAGGTCCACTCGAGAAAATGGCGATGGGCCAACTGCTGCGTTGGGATTTAGCTCTTAGAACGATCAATCACACTCTCGTTCTACTAATGCGAGAGTATTAAATTGAAAATAATTTATCAGACGCTTATTTAAATATTTTCGAAACGTGTAACAAATATATTACGCAGAAGTATGTTTACAGAAACTAAAATTCCGAGTAATGCATGGTATATAGTCTCGATTATCCGGATAGGTCGGGAATTTATGTTCACCGGATAATCCGCAAAATTAAACAAGAATTCAAAAATATGACAGTCATAAATTAGTCGAAATTTACTGTACTATTAATTTTACTTTGTCCTAACTATACTCGGTCAATGGGACTCGCGCTTTCATAAAGTTAATTAGTTTAAATGTCCATCATTATTATTTTATTAATTTTTAATTAAAACTAAGACAGTTTTCTGAAAACGATATAATTTTTCAAAATTTTGCACAACATTTCATAAATTGCCGCATTTTTTATCAAAACTCGACAATTTTTTTTTACAAAAAACCAAAATTTATCGCAACTGAAAATTGACAATTTTTACAAAAATTATGCAATTTTTCCAAACAATAAGGTAGTTTAATCAAAACGATGCCCTTTTTTGAAAATCAACTCAAGATTTCCGAAATCTGCGCAATATTTCAAAAATCTAGGCTTACATGATATTTCAAAAAATACTCACAATTTTTCTAAAAATCTGTAATTTATTAAAAAAAAATACTTTTTACGAATATTAATTTTTTTTTTCCAAAATATACATTTTTACTAAATAAAGTAGTAAATTTCTCAAAACGATAAATATTTAAAAAATCCACACGGATTTTCAAGTTGGTAGAATGTTTCAAAATACGCCAAAATTTCTTTAATAAAATTGACACCAATTTCGAAAATTATACACTTTATTCCAAAAATAGACCTATTTATAAAATAGTTTATCGCGTCGTGTAAAAGCAGTCGGCGCAAGCGCAATCTTGAACGCACTTTCTTCGAGCAGTTTTCGTGTTTCTTTCCGAACTTTATTTTTGCATTTGATTTCGGAGTAAAAACTTAGCTTTCACTTTGATTCTGGTCGTAATTCCATTCCTGGACAAGATATTTGGCTGTGATTTGCATATGCTTTGAATTATTGATGGACGGCTCAAAAGAGTGGCCAACTCATGAAAGATGCAAATTCAAACGAACTCCTTTCGCGTCTGCGTTTTTTTGGGCAACGAACTTTCGATGAATCTTTTATTTTTGTTTATCATTTTCTTCCTCTTTCTTAAATTAATAATGAGAACGATCTGCTTTTATTTGAACATCTTTCAATCGAACATTTTCTTCGAATATTGCCGAATTCTATCGCAGTTATTAAGCAATTCTCGCACAACGAGAACTCAACATACGAACAAACAAATTCATGACTCATTTCCCCCCCCCCCTTCATCCTCCTCGAGTTTCTAACACACCTTTCCATGACCCCCCTTCTGGAGTTAGTATACGTACTGTACACGTGTTTTCAAAACCCCATCCTCGAGTTACGAACACGTCTTTTCATGACCCCCTCCTCGAGTTACATGTACGATCGTAGACTTCCGCACTAAAGAACAAGCCCTTTCATGACACCCCCTTTTCGTGTTATGAAAACGCTTTTTCATGACTTCCGCCTCCAGGGCCCTCCTCAAGTTACGAACGCAGGTTTCCGCAAATACGAACATTTGTATCTTACTCGAAGTTAAATAATTGAAATTTCATTTCGATTTATTTCAAATGAGTAATGAGACGAATGGTTCGTTCCCCTTTCATTTCGGATCTCTGACACTTAATCCAAATTGAAATCTTGATTAAATTTGCGGTCAGATTTCACGTTTTTTAAAATAATTATATTAACAATGCCGACGACGATAATCCTTAATTTGTTTATTTTTGTGAAATAATGAATTTGTTGAGGTTTAGCGTTGCTTAGCTTAAGTTTCGTACATCTGTTCTTTTGATGATTTAATTCCCATACTCGTCTCTTCGATATCTTTAATTTAATTGAGTGAATATTCCACGTATCGATGGGTGGATTTAAAATTCGTTTTATTTCGATGATTTTCCGCATTTTTCTGCTTCTGGTTTCAGCGAAACTTGGCACGAAACAGCCCAAGGGTCGAAAAAGATTATTTTTCTGAGAACGCAGTTCACATTAGATAAATGCCCGAAACCTTAATAAATTGTAAGTCAATACCGTCTCACGACCCTAGATTTGTGAATTTATAGATTTTGTGATTGGAATTTGTTTCTGAGAGATTAATGCAAAATATTTGTACGCATTATTTATTTTTTTTGGTTCGTTGGAAAAATACATCGATCTTTATTTTAAAGTAAATTTGATAATCATCGATATTTTTTATCGTATTATTTTCGGGTTATTTTCGTACTTTCCCAATTTTTTTTGCCGAAATATATGCGGGAAAAACGAGAGATATTTTGCAATTTTACGGCTCGTATTTGCATTTTTTTTTCTTATACGGGGTGTATTTTTACAGTTTATGCAATATATACATTTTGTGTACATACATGTATATAATTTCAAAGTTTTGATCATAGTGTACTGTATATTTGAATATTATATTAATATTTGATGAAATAATCAATACAATATTTTTGTTCAATAATGGAAATATATTGGAACCCAGTACTAGTTATTTATATTGATTGCGTAAATATATTGCGTTAGACGCGGGTTTGAGTTAATCCTATAATGGCGTAAGCCTAATATGCGAAAATAAATCAACAATTATACTGTATCTATGCATTTTTAAATGGCACAACTAACCATGGCAAACAATGTTATTGATATTTATCGAAACATCTGTTTCAAACATGAAAAATCACGAATTGCAGGTTAACAATTAAACTCGTAATTATTATTTTTTTTTGCAGGATAACGAACAACGTTGAACTTTTAAAATCTTGTCTGAAAATGGTTTCGACGAACAGAAGGTAATCCTTTGATGTTAATTGATTTAGCTTCATCAGTCATCCATTTTTTGTAATTATTTGTTTTTAAATTAATTATATACTGCATATAATTGCATATTATCGTGTTGCGAAGATGAGACGACTTTGTCGAAAAACGACGTATAGTTTCGCAATGAGCGAAGCAGTTTTTCCATAAAAAACTTCATTTTTATACCATAAAAAATATTGACGCAATATTACCAACAAAAATTAGCGCAATTTTACCACACGAAAAACAACCGCAAATTTTCCACAAAATTACCACCGCGATTTTTACCACAAAAAATCCACATTTTTTGCATCAATGAGAGACGCAGTTTATCAATCAAAAAGGCAATTTTTTTCGTAAAATTATTGTCGCAAATATTAGAAAAAAATATTACCCTAATTTTACCACATCAAAACGACATAGTTTAACCAATGCGCGACTCGGTCTTTCCAAAACAATATTACCGAAATTTCATCAAAACAATTCACTCATAGAGCGACATATATGAGCGACGCAGTTTTTCCAAAATAAAAAAAAAGAATTTTTTTCGAAATAAATATTGAGGCAAATTTTCCACAAAAAAAGAATTACCCCAATTTTACCAAATAACGGCATGCACAGTTCTACATAATTTCAAAAATGCGCGACGCCGTTTGTTATTCATCGACGCAGCGTATCGACGAAAAAAGAAATTTATAACGCAATATTGACGCAAATTACACAAAATATTACCGCAATTTTACCAAAAAAATTACATAGTTTCACCAATTTAGAGAATTTAGCAAAAAAAATATTACCCCAATTTTACCAAGAAAACGACATAGTTTCACCAATGATCGACGCAGTTTATTATTGAAAAGGCAGTTTTTTATAATAAAAATATTGACACGAATTTAGCAAAAAAATATTACCTCAATTTTACCAAAAAACGACATAATTTCAACCAATGATTGACGAAGTTTAATCTTGAAAAAGGCAAATTTTATAATAAAAATATTGACACAAATTTACCAAAAGAATTTTAACCCAATTTTACCACAAAAAAAATAACCACATAGTTTCACCAATGATCGATGCAGTTTATTCTGGAAAAAGGCAATTTTTTTCCCACAAACATACCTTACTCAAATTCCTCAAAAAACAACCATTTAAAAAAATATATACGCTTCACCGATGAACTCTCTCGGATTTGGAAAGCAAGATTTATATCGTATTAGCCACATCTTTTGTTATTTAATTCACATTTTGCACAATGCGCGGGATTTAGGCGATTGATTTCACTCGGGCAACCGAACATCCTTTTGGATAAGTGTGTTTGGTCCTCTCGTTTCATTGCTTGTTTTTTTTCTTCCTGGTCTTCATTATCTGTTTATTTGAGCAAAACCTAAAGAAAATAAGAGACGAATGTGGAGCGTTTTCTCTGAAAATGTATGCGAGGGACATTCATAAAATACGCCACTAAAAAATAGGTCATTCGAAAAGGACGTCCTCATGTAGGGGGTAGGGTGGAAAAAGTCAGTAAACAGGGTACCCCTAGACCTGGAAAAACAGGAAAAGTCAGAACTTAATAAGCCCAGTGTCCATTCGCTAAACTTCAAATTTCCCCAGTACAAATTTGCAAAAGTTTCATTTTTCTCGAGCATAGCCTACACTCGCAAAATTTTTCAACCTTTTCAGACCTTTTTCAACATTTTCTTTACAACTATTTCCATGTTTTCCCAAGTACAAATCTTCAACATTTTCAACTATTTTCGAGTACACATTCGTAAAATTTTCAACAGCTTCCGAGGGAAATTTGCAAAATGTCCAACGGATTCTGAGGACAAATTGGCAAAATTCTCGACGTTTTCCGAGTACGAAGTTGCGCGAAACCTTCAAAATTTTCCGAATACAAGTTTCGGACGTCCGAATGGGGGGAGGGGGGCTGATTGACAGGGAGTAGGGGAGTTCAATTTTGGGGAAATTTTGAGGATATCCTTTTTGAATGGCCCCAAATCGTATTTTAAGACCGCAACTTTTAAACCTTGATCAATTTACGTGATTATTTTTTATACGTTGCGTAAACGATTAAGAATTTCCAAGAATTGCCCCAGAATTTCAGGCTCAGGAAATTATATTTTTAAAACGAATTTCATTTAGGAAAAATGCCTTGGAAGGAATTTTAAACACAAGTGTTCAACACGAATACATAACGTTTGGAAAACAATTATGCAAATTAAACAATTATTTTAAAACTGAATTCATTTCATTTCGTTGATAAAATATGACTTTTTTCATTTTTCCTTCAGTAAAATTGATTTAAAAATGTATCGAAAATGTATTCTCTTATCATTCTGTAGCAGAATTTAATTTTTTTTAATTGAATTAATTACATTTCATTAATAAAATGGGAATTTTATGACATTTTCTTCAGAAAAATTGATTTTGAAATATATTTCATTCAAAGACTTCATTTTTATTTTTGATTTGAATTCATTCGTAAAAATTAACTTATTCCTAAGAAAATAATGTTTAAGCACGTTTCCTTATCATATTTTCTCGAAAAAAATGTTTTAATATAAAATATTTATCCAGGGAAAGATATGCTTTAACTTTTTTTTTCATTTTCTCATAATTATTAATAGCTGGAAAACCCGGCTTTTCCCGGGGAAAATAAAACAAATCATAAACACTTACCTGGGACCGAATGTTTGGACGGAGTGAAGTTTAATTGTTATTTTTAAAGTGGTGCATTATGGGTGGGCTATTGAAAGTTTTGCAAATTCGTACTCGGAAAACGTGAATTTTGTACTCTTCAAAAATTGAAAATTTTCCCAATTTGCCTTTAGAATCTGTTGGATATTTTGCAAATTTCTCCTTGGAGACTGTTTAAACTTTTACAAATCTGTACTCGAAAACAATTGAAAATGTTGAAGATTATACTTGGGAAAACGTGAAAAATGTTGCAAATTTGTCTTAGAGATACCATGGCAAAATTTTTAAAAATGACCTCGCAAAAGGTTGAAAATTTTTGGAAGTTTATTCGAAAAATGTAAGTTATGTACTCTTCAAAGATTGAAAATTTTGCCAATTTGTCCTCAGAATCTGTTGGGAATTTTTCAAATTTCTCTTTGGAAACTGTTTAAACTTTTACAAATCTGTGCTCGAAAACAATTGAAAATATTGAAGATTTGTACTTGGGAAAATGTGTAAAATATGGCAAATTTGTCTTAGAGATACCATGGCAAAATTTTTAAAAATGACCTCGCAAAAAATTAGAAAATTTTTGGAAGTTTATTCGGAAAACGTAATTTTTTTTGTCCATCGGAATCGAGATCGAGTCCCAAGCTCATGAAATCATCGGTCGAAAATTAAACCTATGGGCGATGTTAGTGTGGAAAGGATTAAATGTTTTGACGCGACTAATAAAACCTGGAAGTATTTACCTCGATTTCCAAACGTTTGTTCGCATCTGTACCCCGCAGCGCCCATATATCACGCTTTTCCGTAAAGACGCTCCATTGAAAAAGCCATCGCAGTTAGGGGCCATTCGAAATATAGAGCGTAATTCAATTTAAATCCGGTCAATCAGGGTCCTTTCTGAATAGCCCCTAATATAATTGTCTTGTTTTGTTGTGTTGTGTACGCGTTTTGCGTCATCAGGAGCCATTCGAAATGGACGTCCTCAAAATTTACCTCAACCTATTCCCCCCGACCCCGTACATGAGAACGTCCTTTTCGAATGGCCCCTGCAATGAAATACATACAAGACCTACAGAACTCATTATTTCATTCAAAAAATGTTTTAATATATCGATTTAATTTAGGATTGATTTTTGTTTCTGGTTATGTGCCTTTCGTGAAAAAACATTGCATTTTAAAAATGTCTTCTGGCACATTTTCTATGTAGGCCTACATGTATTATTTACCTCGTCTCATTTCTTCAACAGTTGTGGTATTTTATGAACTGTCCTGGCGTTGTATTTTTTCCTATTATGTCTTCACGAAACTCGGTACCTTTTTTTGCGTGTAACTTCGAATCATTTTCGGTCATTTGAGAAGCCGAAAATGAGTTTGTTGCTTTTAGCCGAGAAAAAACGCGTGGGAAATAACGCAGCACTCGTCATTTATTCGTAATTAGCATGTTCTGCGCCTTGACCGTTGGTCAAGATGCGAGAAATGCGAGTGGATAGAATTCGGACAAGCCACGCTTAGAGCAAAAATGTTATCTTAAGTAGTTTCGGTGATCCCGATAGCATTTAATGTGTAGTGTATAATAAAATCCCAAAAATACTTTTAAGAACAGCAAAAAATAGTTGATTATATTCAGAAAAGTATGCCAAATGTTTTAACTTTTATGTCAAACTATTGATAGTTTTCCAAAATATGTTGTACTGCCATAAAAGTGCATATTCCAAAAAGTCAACTGTATTTTTTTTCATTTTTTCCCAGAAATTAATTTATCTAAAGGCCTGTTGCTGGTCAACAGAATGTTGAATTTATTTCGTTTTGGAGACTCAGCTTCCATAACAGTATCAACATGTTAAAAGTTACATACAATGGCGTGAAATAATCGTAATTTCATTTTTTCATTTTTTCATAGGGGGCGGGAAACATTTGGACATTATTTAATTTTAGGATATTACTATTGTATGTTAGTTCTATTTGGGGAGTATTGGTCTAATGATTTTTGTTTGTCCCCGTACTCTGTGGCCACTCTATATAATAGCCACATCTTTTGTTCGTCTATTTCCCCTAGAAAGGTTTCTAAAAAGGAAATATAATTTTCAAGGGTTTTATGTTTTGTTCGTGCCGTTAAATTGGTTATTGTTGGGTGGGTGCATGCTGATAGCAGCTGATGCCACGAAGGTATGTGTTGTGAGCATAAGATGCAAGGCATTGCAAGATTTGGGTTGAAACTACCTTTATTAAAATATATGCAATATTTATCTAAATCCTCGCACAAAAATTGTATAATAATTTATATAATTGATCAAGATAAATAAAAATTTACATAAATGTCAAAACTTCTGAATTCTTAATAAATAAACCAAATGATATACTGTAAATGTTTATCCAAATTTTCAGATATCTAAATTAATAAAAATGTAAACGACGATCTGTGCATGGTAAGTGAACTCCGACAAGTTCTTCACCGATTGTTTTCAAATTTTAGCACTACGTTGCCTCGGGGTACGGGAGTGATAGTTTACATCTATTTTTTACGTGTCACACCTGTGACAGCTACAAACATTCTTTTTTCGAACCCCCTCCCAACGACTTTGTGACACCACTGTATTACGC
>JAQGAO010005341.1:0-13735 GCA_034697705.1 Ommatoiulus sabulosus
TGTATATAGTTATATATATATATTCAGGTGTTTCATATGACATATGACTATTACTTATGAAACACCTCTATATATATATATATATATATATATATATATACAGGTATGTAATACTTTCATCCAGCATTAAAATAAACCCAAAACTTGTTTTTGCCTAATGTATACCTTTTATTAATTTTCATTTTCAAGGCGACCTTACAGATGGGAAAACTATTGACACATTTGGATCTCGCCAATTTATACAAGAATGGAAAATGTATAAGGAAGCCATAGTGGAATCAGGACTCTTAAGGTATACAAAGTGGTTGGATCTACGAGGTAATCATGGTAGGTTAACACGCTTAGCTATACACCTTTTTTTGCAAAACCTGTGATATTATCTGTTCCTATATCTGCTCCTAAGTTGATGTTGTATGCAGTGATACATTGATTACTAACTACAACAAAGTCTTTGGCTGTGCCCAAATTATCCATACCAACTTATAAGTTTCAAAAGTAAATACTGCCTGGTGTATGACTTGAACATGTAAGCATTATGATACATTTAACTTTGTAAAATGGTAAGTTTCCGAAATAAAATTGCTACAAATTTATATCTGTAATTTTATCAGTTAGACCTGGTGAGCCATTGCCATAATCTCACTTGCCACTTCATGGCTGAAAACCATTGACAGATATAACTTTTTAATTTTCCAATTAATTTCAACTTTTACCTGCAGAAAGTTCTTATTATCTTTCTTTTTTAATTGAATTCCAAGTAGCATTAACAATGATCTATTCAGTTATTTCAATTCTGCCCGGTTTTATTCAAATATGTATATTCTGGAACAATTTTTATTCTCAGTGTTAAAAAATTATTCCCCCATAGTTGTATAGTCATTCAAAAGTGTTCATCTTGACTAATTCTTTACCTTTATAGAATTATTGAATTTTAGAAATTGTTATGTAATTCAAATATTTGTTAATGTGACAAAACGTGAGACAGTTTTTATCTGAAAAGTGTTTTGGTTGCATTTTTGAGATTGGAAAAGCATTCTCAAACAACTTGGATTCCTCTTAAATACCACATTAATTGGTAACTTTGATTGTAGTGGAAATGATAGCGGAGTCTTATCTAATATTAGTTTTATTTCTTATTTTCAAACTAAAGGATTTCATTATTTTTTAAAGAACTGACAGTAGATATGTATTTCTGTTCTTAGATAACTTCGACGTACCATCAGTAAATAGTACAGAAAATTACTTTAGGTAAGTAGTTGAATGCCGACAAATGATGACAAATGAAAAAAATCTTACTTATTATGTGTTGTTCCAGGACGTTTTCGGTGCAGGGTTTACAACATCCCCGATCTTATCTCTACGAGCACAGGATTGAGGATGATACTTATGCATTCATTGCAGTTGATGCGTGTTTAGAACCAGGTCCTCGAAGACCTTTTAACTTTATTGGTCTTTTAAACGAGGTGTGCAAGTATTGAAAATTTTGTTATTGTGTCCCTATTATATTTGCTCAGAAAAATGCCTTATATTTTGAACTAAGAAGATAACCGCTTGATTGCAGAAAGATATGGAAAATCTGTATAATTTGGAAGCACAATCCCAGAAGAGCAATTATACTGTTTGGTTTGGCCATTACCCAACATCTTCGATTCTCTCTCCGTCGCCTGGAATTCGGAATCTCATGAGGTAGGCTTTCTAGGTGATTAGAGCAATGTAGAGTTATTGCGAATTAGTATTTTTTTGCTAATTTAAATTATTTATTAAAGTCATTTGATGTTGACAAAAGAACGAAATCTTCATGATAACACAATCTTTTTTTGTTTTTATTTTGTTTTCTTTTATACTTCTTGTTTTGAGTGATGCAATTTTGATGCCATTTTGATGCTGTATTTTCATAGTTTTGTCATGCCTCTATCCAGGCAAATTTCACACTATTTCATTAACCCAAATAAAACGAAACACGACCAAGAAATTTGTTATTCAAACGACGTTTTGCCACTCATGTGGCATTCTTCAAGTAAGGTTAATCTTGGATCTCAAGTTCCACTACATTTTTAAAATCCAAAAAACAGCCAAAATGTGAATCTAAGGTTTGGCAAAACGTCGTTTGAATAACAAATTTCTTGGTCGTGTTTCGTTTTATTTGGATTTATTCCCTGACCACTTGATGTCGCTTAAACATTTAACATGAATTTTTTTGTAGCTTCGTGTTTTGGCAAATATTACCAAATAAACTGACGATCTACTAGCTTCAAGCCCACAATTCCTCATGGATAATCTGATTTGGCTTACATATGATTTTTGAGCAAATTCCAAGTAAATGGTACAAATCTGAACATTTACAATGCCTTAAGTATCTAAACTATGGATTTGTACAGGACTGTCATATGATAAATTTCCGTTCTCACGCCTGAATTCTGTTGAGTAATAAACGTTATAAACAACTCTTTTAACGTGAATCTCGAACGTTTTTAAGAAATGTATGCCATTTCCAATTTTTAAAGTTATCCATGGCGCTTCAATGAAGAGAAATGTAAAACATCTATTTGTACATCTTTAAGGCCGTTTTGTAAAAGTTAGTCTAAATTGTAAGGTCATGAAAGCCAAAAGTTCAGGAAAGTTCAGCCAATGAAACTGGCAGCAAATATTATAAAACAAAAAAGCAAATTGTGATTTTTTTTTCAGTATAGTCAGTCTAAATATGTAGTACTGTATATATATGCATTTATATTTCCAGAAATGGTCTTGCTTATTTATGTGGCCACTTTCACACACTGGGAGGCTGGGCTCCACATATGTACACTCGCCAGAAGACAGGGATTTTAGAGTTGGAACTTGGAGATTGGAAGGACAGTCGTTTGTGTGTACTTTTTTAATCTTCTGAACAACATAGCTTTTGGGTGGTTATGGCTAGATTTAGCGAAGATATTCATTTGAACACATTTAAGCTAACCAAGTTAAGCATGTAAAACAATAGCATGCTGGTTTTTTCAAAGAAAAGATGATTATTTTATATTTTTTTTTGAAATATTTGAGAGCTTAATCCTTTTTTTCTTTAAAGGTTTCGAATTGCTGCCATCGACCATGGTCTACTTTCTTTCGTCGATGTCAGACATTCTGAGTGGCCAGTTATATTGATTACCAGCCCACAAAATGTCCTGTTTATGGGCCCTGGATTAGAATCCATTGACAAATTATTGCATTCATCTCATATTAGGTAAATAAATGTTCTGTATGTGGTGCACTTTTCATGTGTTATCTAAATTGACTTTTTCCTATTTGTCTGAAATGATGCATGTTCTGTTTGATAGACACCAAACATTTTTACATGCATTGGTGTGAAAAATCTGGTCGAGTGGTCGGGTAGATATAATTTGCTAGTGGTACATATCCTGCGGATCAAAATGATAGGTCATTTCTTTGTCATCTGAATGGTTTTTAAAAAAGCATTTATTTTCAAAAAAATTGAATTAGAATTTGATCTCATTGATAATTTTTGTGCTCCTTCATAATGCCTCATAAACCTCTTGAAATATAATATATTGACCATGGTTTAATTCCTAATCAATGAGATTTAATATAAATTTCACACCATGACAATATGCAAAACATTTGTTTATCAATCGTTGTTTAATGTTATTCATTCGGAATGAAATATGGACTTGACAATTAATGGTATGCATTTTGCTTTCTTTTTAGAATTTTGGTGTTTTCACTATCTCCTATAACAAAAGTGACAGTAAGCATTGATGAAGGCCAAGTAAAACATGCTAAACATGTTGATGGTCCATTGTATGTATTATCATGGCAACCTAAATTGTATTCCAAGGGTGCTCATCACATTACAGTCTTTGCCCAGGTACAGGTTAAACCAAATTTGAAATGAATTTTACATTGAAAACTAGATTTTTTTATTGAGATTTTAAGGTATTTATTATTAGGATAAAGATGGCAGAGAAACGGTTACAGTTCAGTCCTTTTCATTGGACGGTACAAGGATGAGTTTTGATTTGTTGCCACGCATGTTATTAATGAGTCATTTATCAGTTGTTGTAAGCATTTTCTTGTACTTTTTTTCTCTGACAATCGTGTGAGTCTTCCTAATCAAATTTTAACAATATTTCAGGCACAAGTTGGTCTTTGTCTTTCTGTATGTTTGGCTGTGCTACCCCTTTGTTGGATACGAATGGTTCATCATTATGTCAGAGGTTAGCATTTTAAAGTTAAAAAAAGCTTAACTATTTGATTATTGAAAATCAAAATATTACTCCATATTCATTTTGAATGATGATGAATTTGGCATCTGCTCACAACTTATGTAAGATTTTTTTAGTTGGAAAATTGGCTCGTCCACGCTATCGTTGGAGATTGATTCGCTCCTTAATGCGAAAACTTTGGTTAATTGCTACCATCGATAGATTTTTCTACCCTATCATCCTTATGGCTGTCTATGTACCTCTGGGTAAGATAAGTTAATATATTAATACAATTATTTTGGCAACTTGCCTTGGGCATTGCTTTAGCCACAGTATCTTATATCATGATTACATGTACAATTTATATGGTGAACTCTGGATTATCTGTCCCCAGTTTTTCACTTCCAGATGAACTGATTTGCGGCAGTTTATTGTGGGTATTTCTATACTGATCTGATCCAGAGAAATGCAAGTTTCTTAATCCCTGCTTCTTCTCCCACAACCATCTGCTCTTCATGCGATTGTGAAATTACTCTAAAAATTAACGAAATAATCAACGGTTTAAAGATCTTAGTGTACTTATACATGAAATACAAAGTGCTACAATATATTATTTGTATAAATATTGACTAACCATTGCTCTGGGATTTAAAAAAAATCCCCAAAATTAGAGACTTGAATAAGCCAACAAACCCCCAACAGCTAATTGTACGAATGATCGATAGTATGTTGTGTTTACTCCTGTCAGGAACAAAAGTCCCTTGGACCAATCATTGCTTGATTAGCCAAAACAATTGAAAGCTAATATGTGTCGTTTTAACAGAATATAGATCATTTTGCTTAAACTTGAAAATTTGTGACTTGTCACCATTGAAGAGGGTGTGTGTTAATACTCGTAATACGCTTGTATTATGTCCATGTTGTTAGGAGCGTCTAACTTGCATTAATTGTTGGGTAGTCATTGACAATCCTCAAAATCACTTTTGTAGTTTTTTTAGTATTCGATGTTTCCTAAATGAGACTAATTTAAATAATCTTATCTAAAAACTATTTTTAGGACCATGGTTTATTGGTCATATCATCAATGACTGTTTGGGAGTTTGTTTTGCCTGGGGAATGTTCATTGATGGCGCTTTCCTACCTGGTGGTTACACTTTTGTATTTGCCGTTTTTCATGTAAGTAAACACATTATTCTTTTTAAGATAATTTTTGTTGCCTTGTGTTCCCATTTAATTTTTCGACTAATTATTATTCAATTGACTTTTTAGTTGTGGACTTTCAATATTCCACTGACTTTCCTCCTGGCCCAATCGCTAGATTTTCGTTATCACAATCTCTATATATCACAGCCAACTGCCACACCAGCATTCTTGAAATTTCTCCTCCGTCATATTCCCATTCTGATCTTTTTTTTCTTCAATGCATTTGTGTCCTATCTTACTCTTCCAACTTATGGTAAAATGGCATTTCTGTTGAATCCGATTCAGACTTGGTCAATTATTGTCGCTTTTATTTTATGGCATTTTGCCCTCTACATCCCCGAATGGCATCTTCGTCATATTCTTTCCATTTTCCCTCTTTTGAGATCACCAAATTCTCCAGATGATGCCTCTTCATTATGCCTTCAACATCGGGCAAAAAAGGATAATACTTAATTCACAGTACACATATTAGTAGAGAAAATGAAATGGCCTGGGAAAATTCAATCTTCTATAGTTCAACCTGTGTTAGTTCTTTCTCCATTTTGCATAAATTATGTATGTTGCAATATTTGCAGCCAATAATTTCTATAGAATAGTCAGGTCCTTCCATGAATTACATCAACTAAGAGCCCTTGCCCACATTCACATAGAGAAAATATCGAAAATGTTTTAGAATTGCAGGAAAACACCAAAATATCATTTTTAAAAAAATGTTTTTTTGTCTTAAACTTGTTTGTCTTGGCAGATAATTTTTCTACCAAGAGTTTGAGCAAAAGATATATCTTGATACCCTGAAAAACATGTGGCATCAGTTTTTATCGAATATTGATGTGATCTTTATATTGGAATATTTTTTACATTACTGAAGTATTATTTGCCCATGTCTATGAAATAACAAGTTAGACATCCCTACTATTAAAAACCGAAATGCTCTTGACATGACGTAACAAGTCGAAAATTATGACCTAATGTACACAAACTTTGTTTCATGCGCAATCCAATTGACAAATATTGTATAAAATTATCATCAGATTATGAATTTCCTGTTTAGACTTGGGTGTCAACTCCAAGATATCTTATCAAATATATGCAAATATTCCAAAATCAGAAACACTTCTGGTCACAAACCCATATTATGTGAGATGTCGTTGGAACCATCCAATGACAAAATTATTAATTTAAAAACGTTCATTTTAACCTATTCAACAGCTAAATGTGTTTTTAGTTGTTAATTTAATGATAAAATATTTTCTAATTACAGGGAGTTTAAAATGCAAAGAATGTCATTATGCTTGATCTCAAATAATTAAACTGTAAACTGTAGTAGTTTATCAACCATAATGCTAAAACTAATGCAAAACACATCCTTGTAAAATCTGCATTGGATGGCACAGTTGAATTTCTAAAACTTTAAATGTTAATCGCAGCACTACAGCTCTCATTTTTCTATAAATCTTTAAAAAGTGGAAAATTGCTAAATAAACAGTATATCTGTATAATCCTAACATGGAATATGAAATTTAAAGATCGTAATTTAGGCTTTAATGTTTATTGCAAAATAAGTGAATGTTCCATAAATTGTTTCCCGTTGATTGGAGTGTAAATATTGATAACATCTATGTCGACGACTGATGTATTTTCATTATCTTGGATTCTTCTGATGAATTGTGTATATTACTGCGTTTAATTTCGATGTTTTTTTCTAGTCAGTAATTCAATTGAGTAAATTATTAGTATTAAAGATTAAAAAGGTATCTGCTTTTTATTCTTATTTTGACAATTTTGCGGCAATTCTTGATGATTAGGTACTGATATAAACAGAACAGGTATAAACAAAGACTTTACTCCGCCATTAAAACAAGTATTTTCTTGTATTGAATTTAAAACTTGAATGCCTCGCATTTCAAATCATTGTCCCAGGATTACGATATTTTGTTTAACATCTGAAATACGTGAAATTTTGGTTGAATCGGATTATCTGACATTCTAGTAGAATACCAAATGTGTTAGACCAAATATGCGTTTTTCCCTAAAAAATTAAATAAGATAATTGGCAAGTGCCATTTTGAGATTTGGTATCATGACTGCAACAAAAGATCGCTGTTTCCATAAATTATGATATTGGGGCGATTCAACACTGAAAAAAGGGGATTCTTGATCACATTAGAACTGCAAGCGTTTATGATGATGATCTGTTGTGAACATGGGCACAAGAATGTGTTAATGGCTGCATGTGAAGACCCATATCCAAGGGAGTACCTTCATCTGTTTGCTGGAACATATTGAGCCCTTTAGGATAGCCAGTGCCTACTTCTGGTATTTACAATTTAGTCATTTACCTTTAAATCAATTTTCAAAAGACAGTTTATTATCTTTCCTAATTCTGTAGGTTTTATCAGCAAATAATCACATAATGATTTTTTTAAGAAAATTGCTTTTTCAAAATATTCTGAGCATATAAAGTTGGGATCCTTTCCAATTTCTAAACTGTTTACCAAAGCCTGCTACTGATAATTACAATGAAAGCATTTTGCTCATTTAATGAAATTATGTTGCATTTGTTTTTAACTGTAATTAGGGAACTACGAGTTAACATTCCAATTCTCATCAATTGTAGTGCAATTAATTTTAAAAGCATATGACTGCATGCAGTTGGAAAGAAAAAACTTTTTAAAGAAATACGCAGATGTATGTCTGTAGGAACACTAATGTTTTAATTCAGGACATTTCCCCTACATAATTCATTCATCATCGTTCACACGTTACACAAACTTCGTAGCGATAGCAATAATTTTGGCATATTCTCCATTACTGCCTCTTAGTATTGATGGAATAGGAGCATGAATGCGAGTTCCCAAAGGTGTTCCATTATCGTCGATTAACACTATGTTATTACTGTCGAATCTGGGCACCAAGTGTTTCTGAGCTTGTTTCACACCAACTATAATTGCCTTCTTCTTTTCACCTTTTATTGCTATCAATACTTTGTCTCCAATAGTGCCTATTTTGGTCTTTTTGTAAACGTGGATACATTTTGGCGGTTTTCCTTCCAACATTGCTTGTTTTCCTATTGTACTGTTGTCCACAACACGAAGTCTTGTCAACAGCATGATGTGATTGAGGCTGGCACTGGTGCTAATTATAAAACAGATCAAGTTTATACTGTTATAAATGTATGTGGGAAAAACCATATATTTAAATTGTGCATTTACGATACTGTTATTCGATCCAATGACCCTGAACAATACATATTTGATACAGATCAATGAACTATCAAAGTTATATACGTCTAGATAAATACTGGGTCACGACTTGTAATAAGTCTAGCTGTACTGAGGGACAACTTGTTTTTGTGACTGAATGCAGCTATTATTACCTTATTTTGTCCACCCCAATTAATTGGTTTGGCCAAACATTAGGTGCGTGAACGTTACATCCATTTGTGGACTTTCGTAACAACATTGAAGGTATTCGAAACATTGTTATTAAACCTTTTTTGCAATATTCACAATTTCACACCACCCGGTAGATCAGACGACGTCCACGGTGCTGCCACCTACCTTGGAAAATCGACCGAAATACGTGTATTATCAAAAGTAAGCAACCGCCTACAGGAAGTAGTTCTACTTTATTATCGTAGAAAATGTGTTTTAAAATTGCATTAGGTTTTATTTCAGCAGGCGATTCACAAAAGCGTATATTATTGTCTGTTCTGTACTGTGTTTTATTTTCATTTTTTTGTTTATGCAAAAAACGTCGCGCCACGTGTAGGCATGCTGTGAAGTGAGCCAGTTTACCCGGCAATTTTGACTTTGGCATATTTGCATGTGGCGTGCTTATTTTCCGATGAAGTACAGTCTTTACTGCTGTTATTCGATGCCAAAATTGTTTATATTTAATTAATATGTAAAAAAACCGAGGGATTTTTAATGATAAATTACAAAACTTAGAAAAATCGATATTTAGTAGGCCTAATATGTTTTTTTTTTATTTTACCTTTGAAGTGTTTTCATTGTTTTGATAATGTATAGTTTCTAATCAATGAACGAAAATTGCATATTTAATATTATTATTTGAGTTAATTAGACGCCTTTAACGAGTCGTAGACCTACTTTGTAGTCTGAAGTCGAATAATATTGTTACCTCGTACATGCACAATATACGAAATAACAGCATGTCGGCACTTTTGATGTTCCTGGTGTGAAAAACCAACTGCACGCGCCACGTGTGACGCGATACGAATCCGAATCTTATGTGGGCGTGGCTTAGTTTTTATTTCTAGGCACTGCCACCATGCGTCATTTCGTAGAATGTTGACATTGCTCCACGAGCATCGTCGAAATAAAATCATTGTGTTGAAATACCGGCATGTGGCCCTCTACCATCGGATGCAACAGATAAAAACCACTGTGTAAAAGCTGCGTTTACATTGAATGCGTAACCCATCGTGTGGACTGTGGGATCATCCTTTCATCCATAGGCTAAAGGACGTCCTGTATTTTTGCAGGTTTTTAGACCCCCTCCCCCTTGTCCTGTTTATGTAACCCCCCATGTCCCGTCCAATTTTGATAACAGTTTGATGATTACATAAGCAATTTTTAATATGTTCTTTAACTTAATAATGTTTACATTGAAAATATATTACCATATTAGTGAACTATAGACCTACAGAATATCATAGGGATTAGGGAATTTCCCCTTACAAAATACTAAACCACAGTATAATACTGTGACTATAACCACCCAGTTTTAAAGGCCAAAATGAACTCTTCCTCCTGGATCCTCCATACAGGGGCAGTTTAAGCACAAGTTGATATCTAGACGTCCACTTTTCCTTGAACCCCCTTTCCCCCATCTTCCCCCCCGCCAGTGTCCCATTAATTTCCACGTACCCTTCCTCCCCCCTCCCTCGACCGGACGTCCTCTATGGATGGGCCCTAAAGCAATTAATAACGGAATTCATACAGAAGCTTCGAATTGTACTTTGAAGTCACGTGTGCAAAAGTTAATGCATTAATTTGAACGAGGAATGGATTCCCATCGAGCGGCGGATTACGTGAGCTGGTTAATTCATGCCCAGCTACCGGCCACCCTTCTCGTAATGTCGTGTTTATATTGTATTGGAACTCCGGAGATTATGATCAGTGATGCACCCAGTGAATATATGTGACAACCAGCACCATCAAAGTATCTGCAAACGCCGTCCCAGACATTAATTGACATCTTCAGGGGTTTTCCATTTTCGATTAAAATCGAGAAACGAACAGAAAGCACGAAAATCTCAGGATTGGTGAGTTAATGTTTATTTTCCAAATCATATTTTTCTTCTTGACAATACATATACTGGGAATAACCGCTATTACGCAGGGAAAATGTTTTAATAAAAAATGCTACATCTCGATCATTAATTAAACAAACTATTAAAGGTCAGTTATAGGTTAGATAAACGCGAGTAGACGATCCCTTAATTGATTCCCCTTCCCCCCTTATATTGCCATTTATTTCTGATCTCTCTCCCCACTTCTTCAACATCGATTTGTACCCTTTTGAAAAATAGCTGTCTAAAACAATCCTTCAACTTGCATTGTGTCCAAGTTGAGATCGATATCATAGATGCAAGGTCTGGTAGACAAGCCAGGCATTGTGGTCATCTAGATAGCATGGGTGATAAATATTAGGACTGAATGCACCATTTATGCATGACATGTACTTTCAAAGAAATTTTGCTAATAATAAGTACCGATCCAATAAGAGGATAGATAAATCCTGCTCCAATACTGGCCATCACGTCTCGGATTGGCAAAATAAATCCTTTAGGAGCCCCTTTGATTGCAGGGTCGTGGGGGAGGGATAAATGGGTTTTTGCCATGCATATAGGTAGATCATTGAAGCCCTGAAATGAGAATAGGAATGCCAGTGCATGATCATAACTTTACCAAATAACGATGCGTTTAATGCAGAAATTCTTAAATATTTCTGATATAACCTCTTTTGCTGCTCTCTAAAATGACCCAAGAATTGAGTATTTTATCACAGATTCACAGTTGTGAATATACTGGTATTTGCACATTGTTGTACCTGCTTTTTATATCTGTTCAACGATTCTTTGGCAAGTGGCGAAAATTCGACCCCAGCGGCTCCGTAAACATCTCGGGCGATTTTCTCAATTTTATCCTCTAATGGCATCTAAAAATCGATAGAAATGTCATGCATTTTTCACGTTTCATGAATGAATACATGGCTATTGTCGCATTGGGTATACTCACGCTTAGTTCGTAGAGAAATTTGAAATTGTTCTTTTCTTTGCACGCTCTTTCGACTGCTTTTGCCAGCTCGATGGCCCCTGCTCCTCCTTTGGCCCAGTGGTTGCAAATGATCGCATCGAACGCACCACTCGCCCGAGCCAGTTTCTGGATTAATTGCAGTTCGGCCGGTGTGTCGGTTCTGCAAATGTAACCAAGGGAATTGGTCATCAACTTAGATGACCAATTTGCGGCCAATTGACAGTTTGCGTCTGTAGTTTTATGAAAATTCCACCGAATATAATTATATACTCACGCAAAAGTGTTTACACCAATCACCACTGGCACGCCGAATGTGCGACCAATTTGAATCTGCTGGGCCAAGTTTGCAAAACCTTTTTCTACCAGTTCCAAGTTCTGCAAATCGAGTTGATCGGTGAGGAAATACAGTACATTTACACTGACAGATTTTTTTTACGAATCGCACTTTAACAGTCCCGAAGAGCAATGTTTGCGTTCATATTAAATGTTTAGGAATAGGCGAGGATTTTAAGCTTTTCTGAGCTGATTTAGTTTCTGATTTTGGAATATTTCGGAATTTTGGATAAAGGATGCTCAATCTGTAGTACTTTTTGAAAATATTAATATTTCAGTTTTAGGCCATTAGAAACTAAATAAAGTGCGAAATAGCTGACCTCCTTCGTGTAAATAGGGTTCAGGGTTGCTCCAGGCGTTACAGTGGGGCCACCGCCGTGCATCTTCAGAGCTCTTGCAGAAGCAACGATGATGACGGCGTTTGGAATCAAACCCGAATAGCGGCACTTGATGTTAAAAAACTTTTCCATTCCAATGTCGGCGCCAAATCCAGCTTCGGTAACTGAAACATTATTTCAAAACGAAATGAATTTTATCCGAACCGTAATGCTATTTCATATGATGTAGGCTACATTCTGGAAATGTTTTCAGTAGATTAGTTTTTCCTAAACCATTTTTGCATGAAATGCTTCACTCACCAACAAAACCGTCTTTTCCCACAAGTTTTAGAGCAATCTCATCAGCTATTATCGAAGAGTTTCCATGTGCAATGTTTGCAAAAGGGCCAGCGTGGACAAAAACGGGGGTTCCCTAAAACGACAAATAAAGCGGTCTAACCATGAAATTGTCCTGAAAATTTCTGTAAGCGTTGGTAACTCACCTCCATTGTTTGCATCAGCGTAGGTCTAATGGTATCTTTCATTAGCACCATCATAGCACCACTGGCTCCCTGTGCAATGAATTAAAGACAAAATGAAAAAAAAAATGTAACCTGAAATGTATACACGAATATTTCGCAAACGTACTAAATCGTCAGCTGTCACAGGATTTCCACTCTTGTCACTTCCGACTACAATTCTACCGATTCTCTCCCTCATGTCCTTGTAGCCAGTGGTCAAAGCCAGAATGGCCATTAATTCACTGGCGACTGAAATATCGAAACGGCACTAAAATGAACGACAAAATGGGATCAGTATTTTAATTAATAGACGAGTTTTAAAATGAATTTAATAACAAAATACTTCGCGATGATGGCCTTTTTCCGTAGGCGCTTGACCAACGGTGATTTTTCTTAAGAAACGATCGTTTGTATCGATCACTGTCAATTAAAAACTCAACGCATTAGTCGTCTGTAAATTCAACCTGATCAATTTCCATTAATTGTAAATATTTTTGAAATATAGTTTTTAATGCATGTGGCACCAAATATGGAAGCCATACCTCGCTGCCAAGTAATGGTACTGGGGTCAATGTCTAGGCGAACGAATTGCGTGATCTCATCCGAACTCAGTTCATTAGGATCCGTTTTGTCAATTTTCAGCTTCTGTAAATTTAAAAAAAAAAATTTAAACTCGAAACGACAGCCTTTATATGAGCTCGGAAATGCTGCTTTTTTTAAAACATTCTTTGCAAAGGTTTCTATACAAATAATCGAAGGTTGGCAATCACGCATAGCATGCTTAGCAGCAATGCATATTATAAGGGGCAATTCAAAAAGGACGTACTCATGTAGGGGGTAGGGAGGGACAGGTTGAGTCACGGACACAATGCGGACAGGGG
>JAQGAO010005342.1:0-13734 GCA_034697705.1 Ommatoiulus sabulosus
AGTGGCGGACAGGGGGGAGGGGGGGGGTCTAAAAACCCGGAAAAATACAGGACATCCTTTATGGATGATCCCTAAAATACTATAAGGGCCGCTCGCAGGGGGTTCCAAAAGCAATTTAACGCAGTTTTACCCTGTCCATAAACCGCATTTAGCACAAAAATGACATTCTATATACAGTACGTCAAAGCTATACGAGCGCCACCAGGAGGCATTATCGGAAAATGGCGGAAATTTCAGAGTTTAGTAGTAGGCGTGAGTATGCTCGCTCTGATCGGAAACGAGTTTTCCTCCTAGCTCTTCTGGACTGCTTTTTATCATCGTCCAGTTTTTTTTCGGATGTTTTGTTTGGCCTCCCTCTTCCATTATTCCGTACACGGCCATATTGCAAAAGCCTGGTAGCACAACTGTCCGTGACCGAGTTTTCCAGCGGCTTAATGGTCGACGGAGGCAGGCAGACAAGACCCCCTTCATTACATTTACCAGGCTACTCGTTAAATTGACGCATCATTACGGCGTCACGTGACTACGAAGCCATAAAGCGCAACGCGAGGAACGTCCACAAATTTCGTCAACACGAACCTACGCCTACACCCTAAAGCTACATGTAAAAGATGTGGTCAACATCATATTCCTTCACATTTCTTTTTAGAAGAAAGAAAAGAGAGAATTACCCAAACGAATAAAATGTGAAATCATTTCGATTTACTTCTACTAGGTCATAAACGCAATATTTTTTCAGTGAATAAGGTCATTATTTCTTGCATGGACGCCAACATATGAGGGGTGCATTTACCGTATAGTTATCAGCTACCTGTCATTGCCTCCATGGCCGACCCTCACATCCTCCGAGGAAGTGGTCAACGCTATTTGATTGCTACATTTAATTGAAACCGCGGGCATTCCGTATAGATGTTGACATCTAAGAATATTTGACGTTTTATGTCCACCAGAAACCCCATTAAGAAGATCCCGCTTTATACGAATTTCTGAGAGTACGACGTAATTTCCAGTCCCCGTACTATAGGATATGGAAGAATGATGTCTATTTCTTCGTTTAAGACGAATTTTGAATTCAGATAGTACAAGTTTTCGGTTAAAAAGTAATGAATTTTCGAGTTCCCGAGCATTTTCTCTATGTTAGGTTAAAACAAATTTCAGATAACATGAAAAAAAGGTTCGTTAATAACGTTATAACGGGAAATTCCCCGATAAAAGTTGCAGCATCTTTCCATTCATATTCATGCATGGGTATAGCAAACTTCGATGAAACTTTAGTTCTTATTGTTGAAGTCATGTGGTTTTATCTGACGTCTGATATAATACGAAGTTACGAACTACATTATTCGACGAGACTTAATTATCCTCAACCACTGCAGTGTAAAATTTATTTTCTTCCTCAACGTTTCGGCATTACATGTACATGTACATTGTCTTCCTCAGGAGCTAACAATATTTAAATACAACATTTAAGTTTTACATCAAACAAATACTTTTAATATGTACTTATATATTAAAAAAACGAGCACAACATTTATAACGAAAAATGTATTGGCAATAGTCTCACTATACATAGATTAACTCTTAACATAACACATTTTATACTAATTCTAACTTTTAACATTACAAATGCTGTACTAATTCAAACGAGCAGTTTACTAACAAAGAACATACCATGCTCACATGAAAACGATAAATCTTCCAGGACCCGAAATACATCTAAAAATAACGTTAATTTAATTTTTTTTCATATTGCATATGTAATTTGGGAAATTTCCTTGTAAACGCTGTTGGATGGAAGCGTGGTCAGAAAATGGGTGAAAATGGAGGAAAAACACGTTTCAAATTTTGCACCCATAGTGTTAAAACAGCGCTTCCTGTACTGTACCACATTGCCTTGTGGTCTGGTTTACATTTGTGGATTGCGTCTGATTAATGGAATGGTTCCACATTTATAAGTATGAAGCAGGAATAGAACCCAAATCTGTAGTCATATTGGCAGCGTTTGGTTCGTTTAGGGTGTGGATGCTTTCTTTCACTAATCTCCCACACCGTGACACCATCCTACATATCCATAATGCTCGGGATTCTGAGTTCGAATTTCATGGTCGGGGTGGTTGAAGATGTTTTGCCATTGCGTGGCCTATATGGTGATGGTCCTGATCTTTCCCCGGTGTTCCAAAACCCTCTCATGCAATTTCTTTTTTGTCCGTCCCCCGTAGACTGCAGGGCAATACATACGAGAGATGTTCACAGTGTTTGAACATTTTGGTGCCAGTCTAATGCAAACACTGTGTTTCGCCAGACGTTTTCTAAATTTTCCAAAAAAAAAACTGTGCATCATATGGAAAACTAAACCCACATTACTGCAATTCGATTGTTTCGGACGTTATTGACCGATTATTATGCAATGCCCAAACGTTGAGCAAGAAAATAAAATAACACTTATTGAGGATAATTAAGTCTCGTCAAATAATATTCATAAAATCCAACCACTTGAAAGATGCGGAATAATACCAATTATATAATGTAGTTTAAACGAACAAATTTCCACGGTCCTTGAGATACGTCTTAACGAGGTTCGATCGTAATCTTAGTATTGTATTTATAATTAAAAAAAAAAAAAAAAAACGAACTCCATACGCTGAAAATGAGAAGTTACCTAACCTATAGCGAATTAAACTTATAGTCAATCTTATGCTAAAATACATTGCACATGTAATATTTAGTCCTAAGGCATTTTAACTTTTTATTTTCAGGATTTTCTTCGCCATCGAAAATTTTTTCAGTAAGCTGTACGTGCAAGCCATGGATGGCAAAATTGAGTGATAAATTATTTTCGTCCACATAAATTACGTTTCGTTTTATGTAAACAAAATCAAGGTGGGCCAATTGCTAACCCCGTATTTCTCAATATCCTGTTTGGGAAGAAGTCCGAAAATTACGCCCAATTAAGTCAATTGGCGAAATGGCTTGGGAGCAGATTTGAGAAGGATCGATATAACGAGTTGACTACGAACTATAATTAGGGAATTCCCCCACGAAAGGTATAAGGCACGCATCTTATCGCGTTAAAAATAAAATGAGAAGGGATCAATAATTTTGATTAAATGTTAACCTTTGCCCGTGCGAGAGAGCAATTTTCAGAAAATTCAGAAACATTACAAAATTAATAATGTTTGTACTAGGACATGTCACGACCATGGTTTATAGTTTGTTCAAAATTATCCGTTTAATTTTGAATCTACAATGACTTTAACATCCCCTCAAGATCGTATTATGCTTAATACATAAATACTGACAAGAACAACCGATAGTTTTATGAAGTAGGCCTACATGTTAAATTTTCAAATCTGCCAATTACAATATATGTTCATTATACATTTTTTACTAATCGCAGCTGTCGAACGCCTTCGTTAATAATTAAACCGCGGTTCACCGGAACCACCCCCACATGTTTCTTGTTTAAGGGTGCGAGCACAAAGAATGCTTACTTTCGACGTGCTTTTTTCAGCTTCTTTCGTGCTTGTTTTCAGCTTTTTATTTCCAGCTTTGGCGCGCACAATGAACGCTGATATCAGCGTGGCGCCACTGCATGCGTTGTGCTAGGTGAAACATTCCAGGTAAAACCTTGCACATGCGCATTAGCATCTCATTAAGGTTGTAAGCGCTCTTGTAAGCTCAGCCTGGGTCGGCTATATAAGCTTACTTTGCGTGAGCCCTCATTTAAAAAGCATGCCACATTCTTATCCCGCTTGGTAGCGCTAGTGTACACCAAGTGGTAAGTGCCTGTAATAAGCATTCTTTGTGGTCGCACCATAAGGCACAATTTATAGAATTTAACAATTTATCCGTTATTAAACAAAACGATCGCCATTCAATATTCAATTTACACTTTATTTATCGCAGATACGTGCATACTCTACTATTTTTTAAAACTCAACAATCCAAGTCGGGATTTGCTAAAATGAGAGTACAGTATATACATGTACAAGTATTTCGAAATTTTTAGTTATCGGCGACATTCGCTGGGTGACCATTTAACATAATTTATACCTCATTTGGATCTAATATAGCTTTATTCCATAAAGAAGCTGTACGAATGCCACTTTTGGCCATATCGTGACGTCACGTGTGAAAAATCCACAGGTTTAATATACCAGCAATAACATCGAGTGAATTTTTGAAACTAATGAGCGTGACGATGTTGCGCGCATGACGTCACGACTGCCAACAGTGCCACTCTGCTGAGTACCCCTAATAATTACGCTTATACGTATTGCTCCTGGAATGATTCCCCTTACGTGTTTCACAACTATTCGCGTGGTAAGTCACTCGATCGAAGCAACTATCGATACTGTTTTTTCTCTCGGTAAGATCCAGAAATACTTTCGCAATAATAATTTCCGCGATTGAGCGCCCTCTTTTTTTTTATTTCTTATGTCCTCGTTTTAATTCGCCCATAAAAATTCCTCCTCGATTTCAACGTCGCCCGCCGATGAATTAATAGCAGTTCAGACTCAATTCGGCAGGAAATTTCTTAATACGATATATCGATACGATGATGTTGATGACGGTGATAATAGTTATGATAATAATAATAATAACAATAATAGTGGCTGCGAGGCGGAAGCTCAGGTTGTGTTCTTAATTCTCCGAAGTTTTATTCGGGTCGGCACATAAGAGCCCAATAATTCAAACCGAAGGCGGAGCGGCCATTTCCTCGTTGCTCATTAAAGCACATTTAAGGCGAGCAACCAGGCGAAACTCAATTTCCATGTTTTCAAGCACCGTGTTGACCGACGCCATCTACAGCAACGCCCTTTCTAGACACGCCACCAGGGGGCGCGAGAAGAATGTGACGTCATTTCGTGCGACTCGGATTTCGCATTGCGCAGAACTTTTTGTTGCTAATTGTTGCCACTTGTTTCTGGAAACAAACTTGATGGTAAACCTATAAACATTCTGGAACAGGAACATGTTACTCCAGTTTGCTCGCTTATAGACAGTGCTTTCCACACTGAATCATCAACGTTTCATGTTTACTTACGTTATTAAACTTAATCTTTTTGATCTTTACCGCTTTTTACGGAAACGGGAAACTTAGAGAACATTTATTTCTGTTGCCATAAACAATTAGGATCTTTCATCATGGTTTAGGGACCCATACAGTATTGTGTACAATGTATACAATGTACATCTAGATATATAAAGAAGAGCTGTATGCTCCGAGTGTGGTGGATGGATGGATTGATGCATGCCTGGTTCCAGGGCCGCGGTTATACGGAGCCCCGTAGCGAAAGATTACTTTTTGTTTTTCGTTTTGTACGTGATGACGCAAAACGCGTACAAAACCAAAACAAAATCTTCCGCTACTGTTTAAGAACAAGTTGAAGGACCAAGTACATGTATATAGCATAAAGAGGAAGTTGCTCTATGTTTCCTGCAGTGTGGATGTTGCTTAACATTCGTGAGTTTATAACTAAGATTAAACTTTAGTACAACCAATATGAAATACACGATTAAACTATACAATTACATGGTTACGCACTTATTGCAGCTGTAACCCTGTTATACTCTATAAAATAAAATTGAGTGTTTCTCGTGGGCAAACTATAGTGCCTTTTTATCACAAAACTTTGAAAACACAGAGGTTAAATTCAAACAGTTTTTACAGCGAACTATACTTTATTTCAACGTTCCAGACTTCCAGTACATCAAAATTGTAAAAATGGGGAGGGGGGAGTTATATTGAAGAGATATACGAAGAACTGCAAATAAAAGATATTAACATAGAACTATGATTTTATTGGCAAATTAGAGCGAACTATACGATAAGTATTTCGAGAAATTAAAATGTGAAGATGCATGTTCACTGTCTTTGTTTATGTTTAGAGTGGCGAGAAAAGTTAATCAAAAAGCAATTCAGTCTGACGTGAACATGTTTGTGTTACAATTTAAATGTTCAATTTAATTTCTATTTACTTAATACCTACAGTATAATTCAGATATTTAGCAAGTTTAAAGTTAATCTTCTCCATCATTATTTTTTTTTAAATTTCTATATACCTTTAACTTTGCGGCAAAAACTTGATAAAATCTAAACTAAATCTTTTAAAAATCTGGGAAATTACCGAGGCTGATTAAGTATTGTATCATCTGTTATCGAGGTCAAGACCCTTACTACATTTCATGACTCATTTTTAATTATTTATTATGTCGATTTTTTTTAAAATCAAAAAACGAAACAATGTCTTTCTTGATTATTTTACCATAATTTTCATGTAAAAACCTCCATTCTGTTTCTATCTGTTTTTAATTTTAACCACCCTGCAGAACCAGTTTTCTTTTAAGAACATCATAATGAACTCTTATATTCTAAAATTTGACAAAAAATTCAAAACACGGAGTCATCACTTATTTTAGAACCGACTTTTAAACATATTAAACATATTTTGATATTACAGTTACACGACATGGAACGATGTGTGGTTTGCACAACAAAGTGGTAATAATATACAACGAGTATTGTATCCTACACAAAATAATATTTTTTCGAAATTTTGGAAAATATTCAGAAGAATGATGCTTTTTATGGGCAGAATGAACACCTTTGATAAATACACGTTCACACACCTCCCTATATTCAAGTAAGAATTTCTAGAAATATAGAAACCATACTGTATATCACGTAATACCGAAATGAAACAATAATAGCATTTTATTAGTCATTTTAATTGCGTCACGAGTGATCTACGTTCGGGTTTTCATTTCAACGGTACATCGGCGTATAATTTATTCACGACTCGAAATTAAGCCAAATAGGAAATAGTAAATAAGTGTGAAATTTGCTTCCTCTTTAATTAGCGAGTCATTGCCCTACAGACGGTATAGACACCGTACTGTTGGCTATTTTCTGAAAAAGTTGAACTTTTTGGCCGAGTCCCAAAGTCATCCATGGATGAAAAAAACCACCCATATATACCATATATTTATTTCTGCGAATTGAGCGCTAATTATTCATTCATGCGTGGTGTTAATTAAAACGATACACTTTCATTTTTAGGTTGATCGGTCTAAAGACTTCGACGCGAGGATATTTCTATAATGAAAAGATCATCGTCGTATAAATGATGCAGTTTTCTTTTTCATTGAAATTGTGCCAAAAATATAGCGCCGAAAGTGGATTAATTTAATGCAAATAACGCGTCGATTGCCGAAGAGGAAAACCAATTTCACTCGCGTTCATATTATATATGAATTTCCAGCGTATTCGTGGTTCAATACACCGACCGCTGGAAATATTAGCCCCGGAAGAAATTTATTTGAAAAATCGAAAATTGTATCATTAAAGTAAATTGTGAACAGCGGGAATACGCCTAAATGTTTAATGGGGGGCTTATTCTGAGTTAAAAGTGTTCAAATGCATGTTATTTGCACTCACGACGCATAGAAACTGCGCGTGTTTCCGCGTTTTCCAAATTGCCCTTTATGTATGGCATATTAAAGTCACCGTTTTAATTAATTCCCACTATTTAAAATCCATAAACAATATACGTTTTGGAACATCGTGAAGTCAAATACCTTTCTCGTCCTTTACGAAAAGTATATACATGTACAGTAAAACCTGTTAAGAGTGACTGCACCAAAAAAAAATGCCATGTTGGTCACTGTACACAGGTGGTCACTATACAAAGAATGCATGAATTAAATTAAAGTAATGAACATGTACACTGTACTTATACATGTAGACTGTAATGCATGTAGTAAAAAACCAAAAAAAGTACAGCATCATCATGTCCATGTGCATTACATACAGTATATTTATTGCCTTAATTTATTACACATATTTCTTTCATATTTCTTATGATCATGCTTTAAGTGATTTTTTTCGATCTAATAACATGATTCATAATTTCTGCACAATTTGACACAGCTTTTTTTTTTTTAACCTGCTGCACATTTCCAAAACTCCAGTTCTGAAATCATCTCAGTTTCCATTACACTGTACTTCTTCACAATTATCACTTTCCCCATCAGAAATTCTAAAAGTATCATCTTCCTTTGTAATTCCATCAATAATCTCTTTTTGAAGCTCTTCAGGAATAGCAATGCTGTGAAGTTGAATGTCACTATCTACATGTATAGGGTCGACTCATCTGTTATCTGCAGTCACTTTTTAAGGTACGTACATTAACAATTAATGTAAAAATTGCAAAAAAGATAGCACACACTGGTCACTGTACACAATAGACAGGTGGTCACTACAAAGAGAATTTTTATGTAGGAAATGTACCCTCGAAAAACCAATACACTAAAAAGTGGTCAACATAAACAGGTGGTCACCATTCAAAGGTAGTCATTTTTCCAGGTTTTACTGTATAAACATTTAACGGCATGAAAACTCATATTATTCCAGATTAGAAATGCAATTCGTGTAGCAAAACCTCCTTCAACTTCACATTTCGAAGAGAAAATGCGCATTTTTTCTCGTTTCTAAAGATTTCCGAAATGTGCATATAGTGTTCCGATCCAGTCCTCCATTCATGCATTTCGCATTAATTCGAGGCCAGACGACTATACGAGGTTTCGGGTATATTGAAAACAAATTAGTCACAAGTCGAGGAAAACGATAATGGCCGCCTCCTATATACGTATTGCTCGCAAATGATCGCTGAAAGGCCTTCGAATAAGGTTAAACCTATTTCATCATTCGATCGAGGAAGGAAGAAATGGTAAAGATGATAATCATAGACACATAAGGTATATAGAGAAAAAAATGCGGTATATACGAAACAAAAAACCCATAGCGTGCAGAAAGGAGTTCGTGTGAAGTATGTGATCTTTGAGGGATCCACCGGATCCTCCTCCCCCTCAAACGCGCCCCCTTATGGCTTATAGCTCCCGAACAATTTTTGCTAAGGAAAAAAAACTGTAATTGTACAATGTTGGGTAATGAGGCAATTCACCTAATGCACCCCCTCAATATAAAATTTAAAAACAGAAAATGACCGTGCAGTAACACGCACCATTTGCACCGGAGCGAAGAAAATACAAAAAAAGGTTTTGAAAAAGAGTCCTTAAAATTGTGAGACTATATCCAGGAATGGCGACTTTTTCGTTTAGATTCGAGTCCTGTCGTGACGTCACGAGAGTTGACTCGGGTAACGACGCGTAATTGATCCTTTTTTGACAAATTGAGGATACGCGGGTATATATCAAAAAATCCATCAATCGCAAACTGCGGTATATATACTCGACTATAGGAAGATGTTGGATGATGTAAGTTGTCATCCGTCATCATAAATTAGTGATATGTCGAGGAAAAAGCCAGTAAATTTGCGTAATACAGTGGAACCCCCTCGGTTTATACGAATTTCTGATGGTACGAACTCGTGCAGTCTCCATTCTAGAGCATGGACGAATAATGTTAATTTCTTCGTTGAAGAAGAATTCCGAATTCGGATATTACAAAGTTTCGGCTAAAACGAATGAATTATCGACTTCGCGAGCATCCCCGCTATGTGTTACGTTGGAACTAATTTTAGAGAAAATGAAAAAAGGCAAAGTATACGGGGAATTTCTTGATAAAAGTTGCAGCACCTTCCCATCATGTATACGGGGTATCTATATATGATTTCATCCAAACTTTGATGAAACTTTAGTTCTGATTGTTGAAGTCATGTTCTTTCTGACTTCTGATAACACGAACTTCGGTTTAAACTAACAAATTTTGACGTCCCTTGAGATTCGTCTTAAAGACTGCATTAGAGTATAGCGAATTAAGAACATATACACCGTTCGTATACATTTATTTGTCCATCATGTCTCGTCACACGTGACAATGTTGTCAATCTGTGACGGGCTCCTATTATACTCCAATTTTGTATACTTTAACGTTACCACCTGTTAAACAACAAACCTTTTAATTAGCTCAGTTGCGGATTATTTTAGTCGTGCATTTACAGTACGTTTTCTGCCGAGGAAACACCTAAATGTACAAGTAAATTATATGCACTATTCTCGTGAAAAAGAAAGCAAAACAGTCTCCTTGTTTGCACTGTCAATTCTTGGGATACTTTCTGGCATCCTTCGGGTTTGATTCCCTCGGATTTCGACTCGAGGAGACGTCATCCCTGGCAACCGGGCCCAGCAGGGGCTTAGGGATGGGGGTACCCTGCCGTTCACTGCACCGAAAAAAATATAATAATAAATAAAAAAAAGTAAAAAAAAAAAACAACTTTGCAGCGTGACTACGGCTTATCACCTCACTTTCATCTAAACTGACCAAAAAAAACTAATGTAGTTATTTTCAACCCACATAACCGCAGTGATTACCGGTGAGGGGCCCGTCCTAGTTTCCATTCTGGCGCACCACTTTTCTCGCTCCCCCCACCCGGAGGGGTCAAAGGTCGCCAGAAACACATCCTCATGAGCGGCTTATTTGCATAGATCGTTTCTCTCGTTCGGGATCCATTTCTGAAACGTTACGTAAGGGTTCCCACTCTCAAATTAGAGCGCATTGTTCGCGACTCTTTTAAAGGTATTTACACGCTGGGAAATAGCAACCTCAATCCCCGCAACTGAACTTGATAATGATTACGCTCGGCGGCTCCCGCGGACTGCCTGCCATCTCGCATTTTAACCAAATTTGTTATAAGCGGGATTTCGTAAATACGAAGAAAAGTACGATTTTGCTTCGAAGAACGTCGACGAAAAATTAGGCTTTAGTTAAAACTTAACACGAAACTGACGGAATTTTCATTACTGTACCAGAACCTCGTTAAGGACGAATCTCAAGGGACGTAACAATTTGTTCGTTTAAACCGTATAATTCGTATTATAAGAATGTGCTGCGATTATCTTTTATAATTTAAAACGTATCTTTTTTCATATTGTCTAAAGTTAGTGCAGTATAACGTATAACATACAGTACATATATAGGCTATAGCTCGAATGCTCGGGAAATGTTTTTGTCGAAAAATTTTAATATTCGAATTCATATATACCACCTGTTGCAAAAAGTGAATTCGTTATACATGTAGTATGTTCAGTACGTGTAGTTTTTTTTATCATATGTAATAGATTTTCAAAAATGTCTGTCCATATTGGGGTTCTCAGAAAGAAGCTTTACGTGAATCGTACTTTGGCAGTCGTAAGTCAAGTGGGCAAAAGGAATGCATTCATTGGTGAATTTTTTTAAATCTTGAAATAACGCTTGTAAAGCTTCTGTATGAGTTCTCTAATTGGCACAAATTTAATAAGTTAATTTAGTGGTACTGCATACATTTACAGAGAATGCATAGTCTAGATTTTCCGGTTTTTGTCCTGTTGGTAAATCGAGTTGAACAACCGTCAAAACAGCAATAAATTACGAACAAACTGTTTGTTTTGGAAACATGGTGCTAATTGACTCATTGGGCAATTACCGTAAGATTTATTGCTCTCCTGACTTGCTCCACGTGGGGGAGCTGCCACAAAATTGCAGCTTTTGCGCGTATTTGGGCTGTTGCACGTCGTTATCCGAACGCTTTTGTCTGACGTCACTTCCAGTTATCCTCAGCGTTACTATCGGTCGTATATATCTCGTTATTAAGATTGCCACGTGTGACGTGACGTTTCAAATGGAAATATTCTGGAGAAAAAAATCAATATGGTGGCAATGATAGACCTCATAGACATGTAGGTGAAATATAACACCGAAATAACAGTGTACCCCTGCAGTGAAATAACACTTAAAAACAAATGTGCGACGATCAAAACGTATATATATACATGTATATATTTTTTAAAAAATTTTAAACGAGACGGAACGATGTAGGCCTACATACAAAACTTCGTCGTATTTAAGTTGATGACTTCAACTCGATGTAATGAATATTGTAATAATTATTGAAATTATTACATATTAATATAGTGTTTTTTATTTATTACTTAACCTATATACTGCAAACACACACTCGTCCGTAATGTCTTGGTTTTCGCACATTTTCCCCTCCAAAATTTAACAGAAATTTTCGATGATGGCTTTTAAGAACTCCACAAAGTCGAAAATGTGAATTATTGACACGTTCAATGCTGTTTCTGGCCCACTTAGGCCCGCGTTTTTCTTTTACCTCAAACGCATTCGTGTAAATTATACGGTTCAGCATTGCTGCCTTTTTGCGGCTAGTCATTACATTTCTCGTATTGCCGTAATTGTGCGAAATAAATTGGCCAACAAGAAAATATATATCCTTTCCTAAAAAACATAGGAAGTTACGTTTGTTTTTACCCCATTTCGTTTTCGGGCAAAACTGTGTTAGCCAAATTTTCTTGGATATACCTGAAAGTATACATGGAAAAATAAACTTAAAATCGCCAATCATTGAATGACACTTTTTTTATTTGTATCTTTCAAGGCATATAGCTCACTTTTCCATACAGCGTTAGCATATTTTAAGATGAAATCAAAACTGAATCAAGAAAACAGCGTAACTTTGGAGCATCTGACCGAAGCACCTGACATCTTGACGTACAATTTACAGTCGAACCCGGATAAGTAGAAACCCGATAAGTGAAAACCTCCTAAAATAAATGCTCTTCTAAAGCCCAGTACACACCAAAAAATAAAGCACAAATATAAATATAAATGGCAAATGGCAAATCGGTGTGTACAGGGCTACTCCACAAATCACAAATCAGTTTTGTACAAATAAAGCGAACACACCGAAAATAGAATATACTGACAAAACATAGCAGACGACAGACGATAACGTGAACGAGTTCAGGCGTAACCATGGCAACACTGTAAATGGTGTGAGCAATTTCCACACCAGCGGTAACAACTGGTTTCTCTGTAGTATATGGTGTTATTAGTTATTTTTTTAAAAAATAACTAATTCCTGGTAGCTGCGATGGTAAAAAACTACTAAGAGTGGGTGCTTAATTATTATAATACCTTAGCTTAAATCAATTAAACTCCCACTCGTAGCTGTTTATCTTCGAAGCTACCAGGCAGTAATTTAACATCAACAGCTACGAGTAGGAGCTTAATTTATTCCTTAGCTTAAATCAATTAAATAATTAAATGTATTAAATTATTTAATGTATTTTATAAATTTTAAATTGCCGTAATTACTTATTATTTTAAATTTTATTGAATTCAATTATTATTATTTCATATACTCTCTATTCCATACCCCGAGTTTCTAAAACTTAAAGTTGGGGCTAAAAAAGTTGTCAAATACACAGAACAATGCCACAAATAAATACGAACAAATTAAGGGGGACTCCTATTGTGATTTGCACCCCTTCCCACCCCCACGTGGGTCGTTCCAAAAATTGACGTCCTTACTTGCAATGTTGAAACTTCAAAAACGTCCAGTTTTCCAGAAAAACGAAAAATCGGTGACTTACTCTTTTTGACATAGCATAATTAGTTTAACCTTTAATGCTCCCACCATGGCTAGTTCGGAAACTACAGTCGAGGGACGCGTTTTAATTTTGCACTAACGGCAATTGTTTTGACGAGTCGTTCCTTCCGTTGCTAAGTAACGGAACGGAATGACAAGTCGATACTAATTAACGGCCACTAGAACAAACTTCAGACGCGTCCCTCGCATGTATTTGCCGAACTAGCCATGGCGGGAGCATTAAAGGTAAAACTAATTATGCTATGTCAAAAAAAGTAAGTCGTCGATTTGGCCAAAACGTTTATTTATTTACTTGGTCGTTTTTCTGGAAAACTGGACGTTT